>PVKM010015490.1:0-27843 GCA_004027735.1 Carollia perspicillata
ATATAAATATTACTCAGTTGGGTTTATTTGAAAGTAAATATAGCTTGTTTACTCACAATAAAGATCAGAATGATAAAATAATTTTTCTGGATACCAATCTCCTATCTTTCCTTTATATCCTTACTTGCCCAAAGGTAATTTTCTTTTGGCCTCTTTTAATTTTAGAATTTTTATTTTCTATGGATTTTAAATGTTTTCTGAGCTTTTATATATAAAATAGTTTTATTAGATTATTTTCTTGAGTGCTATAGAAAAATACTGCGTATTGGTAAAAATGGCTTCTTTATTCTACTAGACATTTATATGTGAATAAATAAATGGAAAAATTTTTACTTATGGTTGAACATGAAACAATACAGTTCCATGGACTTCCTAATAATATTATTTTATTTATAAATTTTTGGAAGGCAGAGATTAACCTGAATTCAGAAAAGCTATCACAAACCATAATGTTTATTCTTAAACAATGTAATGTTCAGGCCCGAGGAAAACATATATTGAGCTTTGACAGGATCCAAATGTAAAATTTATAGCATGAAATAAATTTTTGTTGTTACTGTGAAATCCAGGGATTTTGTAATTTTTCATAAGACCTGCAGTTGTATTACTGAAATTTGTCAGTTGTATGGCTTGCACACACATGTGCACATGCACTCAAAATGTGTTACAGCACTGATGCTAGTGCTCGCCAGTCTCATCGTTTGTGACTCGGAACTATGGTTGTCCACCGTCCGGGGTCTCTGTGTGTGTTCAGACCGCCTGAGTATTCAGTATGTGAAACTGGTTCTTAAACAACTTACATAGAGGCCATTGAGCTCAAAATTGTGTATTATAATTCTTTCTTTCCTGAAAACAAGGAAAATACTGCAGTGGAATAAACATGATAAATATTGCTATTTCATGTCTCTAAAGTTGTATTTTATAGTAAGAAATAGTAAATAAAGTTAGTATTTTTCATTTGACTTTTTCATATGACTTTACCTAGTAAACACATTATCCAAAAGTTTTAAATAGTCGAACTAAGCATACAATTCAAATTATAACAAATATAGTGTAGTTTCATTATTTATTTTTAGAGATTACCATCTTTACTTGAATAATTGTCTTTATAATTGTAAATTTTTTGAGAAATATAAGGTGTAATAGATATGGTTATTTTTTATGAAACAAGGAGAAACGTGTATCTGAAATTCGTAGTTTAAACACACCTAAATTCAATTTTTGGATTAAATGAAGTTGTCTATGCTTAATTCTCACCACTCAAACTGGCACATGGTGCTTTTAAAAAGGGCGTGCTATGAAGGAAAGGGGTGTAATTTGGAAAAGGGTTTTGAAGTTTATAATAACTTTCTAAAATATAATGGGTACAAAAGTATTATCCACATAATGTAAACCACAGAAATTATAGCTCCACAACATTCTTGCTAGCTGTGGTACAATAGGAAGCTATTCCAGGCAAATTCTGCAATTCAGGATCCATGGATGATGCGTACTACACCACAGACAACGGATTCAAATGGGCCTGCATTTAAATTCCATCCAGTCTACTGATCACTGGCTGTTTACGTCCTGTGACAGCAATCTGAGTCATTTGATGTTACTTCTGCCTGTGTCCTTATCTAACTATGAGCTACATAAGGATTCACTTGAAAGTGCATGTAAATGACTTATCATTATAGCATATAAAAATGTTCTATGAAAACTGGCTTTTTTAAAAAAAGGCACTTAAAATTTTGGTATTAGATGTAATCGATATGGTATATTTATAACACTGTATCCTTTTAGTTTAATATTTAGTTCAATATTATAGTTTTTTAAAAATTTCAATGTATTGTGCATTTGAATTGTTACTAAATGTGGTTTTAGTTCTCCAAAATTATTATATTAAATCCTCATTTTATTTTTTCTAGATTAGTTTTATTTTAATTTGATAAGTATGTTTATTGATTTTAGGGAGAAAAGAAGGAAGCGAGAGAGAAACATCAATGTGAGAAAGAAACATCAATCAATCGACTTCCATTTGTGCCCTGACCAGAAATCAAACCCCAAAACTTTATGTGTATAGGATGATGTGCCAACAAACTGAGCTACACAAGCAAGGTCTATAAATTAGTTTTTAACTATTACTTAAAATGAGATAATTTTTAAATTGTATTTGTATTTTCTGCATACCCCATCCAGCTGTTGTGGTTGTTAAGCTGCCAACATAGGTATTTAGAGAAAGTAGAACTAAGCGTTAAAGATGAAGTTATTTAAACACATGCCAGTCTTCATTTACCACTCTGGTATATAACTAACATGTATTCAGTCACTGGTAATTCTTCCTTAAAAATGTAGCTTTTGAAAAATAAGGACTAAAAAATATTTGAAATTATAGATCATACAAGTATACCTTACCAAATTTTACAAAGAGCTCTAAAAATCAATCAGTTTTATCTTTCAAAAATAGTATATTTCAAGACTAATAGTACTTTAGTCTAATATAACAAACATTTATTTTTAGGAAATCAAAGGTTTTTATCTGCAAAGTGTATATGTTATTCAATATAATGAGCACACATTATTAGAAATGGTCAGAATTCATTCACACACTTTCTTGTATATTTCAGGAATACTTTCCTTGTTTTAAAGATGAAGAATCTGTAACATTGAGGAGTCACTTCTCCAAGGTCAAACAGAAAATTGTGTACTGGAATTTCAAATAATTTTGTCTAAGATGTTAGCTGAGTAGGTCAAAGCAGAGCTCACTTGCTCTTGCTCCCAACTCAGATTTTTAGCTGATCTTCAAACAAATAACCTGAGCAATCAATGGAGTCTTACCTCATATGAAGTTTTGAAGCCAAGGACCAAAGAAGATACCTTACAACAGGGCATAGGGAGATTTTATAAATTGAAGGGGAACTACCCCATACATGGTGCTTGCAGCAGTGGGAAGACTAGTCAAAAATCATAGCTTTGTGACTCCCCGGACCCAGGTCATGGTGCCCCAGTCTCACACAGGGAACTCCCAGAACCTGGCCAGGAGTGACTTGGAAGGACAGGCAGGGAGATTCAGGCTACATACATGGTGAGCAGCACATCTATAACTGCAGTGCCAAACACCAACCAGGAGAGTGCAGAGAGATAGAGGGACTTTATCTCCCAAAACGATCAGAAGCCACACCTGGGTCAGATGGACATAGGTTATGGCCAGCTGTGACTATGAGAGTCTTTTTGCCTTTTGGAGAGGTGGTGTGCATAAAGTACTGGATAGTGACTCAGTACTGCAGTGTTGGTGCCACAGAGAGGCTTTATAAAAGGGGATTTGAAGCATGCTGGGCAAAGATCCCATATGTGGCTGCCCTGCCAGTAAAGGGACAAGACTGAAAGCACAGTTAGCCCCCACTGAATAAAGTTGGGCAGGGAGGTCAGAAATTTGCACAGCAAAGGGATTTCTGGGCCCTAGCCCAGTGTGGCTAGGAAGCCAGGGGCTACACAAAATGGAGAGTTCAGGACTGTGTCTACTGCAAAGGCACTGGGCTGGGAATTAGATGGGCAAAAGTTGAGCACCTGAGATTATTTATAGTCAGGAAGAACCCTCTTCCCTGGCAAAGTTCAAACCTCTGGGAAGGGAAGGGCATACCTAGCCCCACCCTTTTGTAGCATTGTAAGCACTGTATCCATAAGGGAATCTCTGCAGAACAGTCAGGACAGGCTCAAGAACCCCTTGCTGGGTGCATATCCACAGGCAAAGACAGGAAGAGAAACTCCGAAAGAGACCATTTTGAACTTCTCTCAGTGATACAAAATACACTGGTTCCTAGGACCCTATTTCACTGAAGCCATCGAGACAGAGAGATGAGAAATCAGTGCATCAAGGGGTAATCAGATCCCTGCCAAGCCTCAGCTTTCACACAGAGCTGCCATCAGCACAAAGCTGGAAAGAGCTGACCACCATACACAGATTGGCCCCTCCCTTGAAACAGACAGCTAGTACATCAGAAACTATACATTTTTGAAAATAAGCTAGAACAGACACAGATGGGTAGTATGCAGGCAGGGAAACACACCCACAATATTCCCGGAACACTGAACAGCACCTCCTAGGGGGAGATCCAGGTGTTTCAGCATCCCAATCATGATAGAAACCCCCTCTAGAGGCAAGTGAAAATGGTACATGCAGTGATTCCAGAAGTTGGATGACCCACCCCTGTACCTTGAGTTCATGAAAAGCCAGAAACAGATACAGCAGGAGAAGATGGAAGGGAAACACAAAACTCTGCTGAGACAAATTCCACCTTGTTCTTCTTCATTATTTGAATTATGTTTTCCTCGCACATAGCCTTTTAACATTTTTCTCTTTATTCAGTTGTATTCCAATTTATTAACTGTTTTGTCTTTTTTATTCATTTTTATTTATAATTTTATATCTTTATACTTTTATTTTATTTTTTATTTCAAATCTTACATTGTGCTCTTCCCTTGTCTTATGCCAATTTGCCTACTTCCTTGCTTTTCTTATTTTGTCTTAAATTTTATTTTCCAACTTTTGTTGCAATGTTCCTATTTCTTACACTTATTATTTCTCTTTCCTCTATTCTCTCTAAAACATTTTTCTTGCTTTTAGTCAGCTCACAGTCTTTTTTCATTTCTTATGATATTCTTATTTTCCTTCTGCCTTTATTAATTGATGCTTGTTGTGGATATTTTGGTCATCACCTTTTTCTTTAATTTCATTCTTATTTGTTCACTACTTCTCTTCATTTCAAATCTTATAGCTTACTTTCCCCCTGACTTACTCCATTTTGCCTTCCTCCTGCCACTACTAATTTACATTTGAATTTTTTTCCCCTTTATTAGCCTGGATTCTATTCCATACTCTTATTATTTTCCTCCTTCTATGTGCTCAAAATAATTTATCTTTACTATAAAAATCTCATATTCTCTTTTCTATTTCTTATAATATTCTCATTCTCTTTCCACTTTTTTTAATCTTTGTTCAACTGTTATTGTTACTGACCTTGTGGTGGTTTTTCTTCAATTTTGTTCCTATTGGCTCAATATTTTTTAAATTTTAGTTCACACCTCATATGTACTCTTCCCTTTTACCACTCCATTTTGCATCTTCTTTCCCTGCTAAATGTTATTTCTCCCTTTCTTTACCTTGTTTCTATTCCCTACTTTTATTATCCCTCCTCCTGCTTCCCTCTCAAAATAATTTCTTCTTTCCTTTAGTCATCTCATATTCTTTTTTCTTATCTTATAATATTTTAATCTCTTTCCACCTTTCTTAATTTTTGCTAATTTGTTCTTGATGTTGCTGATGTGCTAGGGAGGTATTTTTGCTGGTGTCAGTTTGGTTTTCTGGGTAGTTTTTATTTGTTCTGCCAGCACTTGTACAATAGCATATAAGATGTGGTGGAGTTGTGACTCTCTGTCAGTCAGCCAGAGGGAAGAACCACCAAAAAACGAACCATCAATAATCAAAGCCCAATTTCAAAAAGAGAGCACATATCAACTGGACAAAGGGCAACCCCAGAGTGTCCAGCTCAGGAGATCAAAAAAGACTGCATTACTGAGTCCTACAGAACTCCTCCCAGAGAAGGCCACCCTACAAAAACAAGAAATCAAAGCAGATAAATCTGATATACTAAGGCAACTCAAATGGGGAGACAAAGAAACAACATCTAATTTAAAGGAAATGAGGAATTGCCAGAAAATGAGCTAAATAACATTGAGGCAAGCAATTCATCACATACAGAGTTCAAAGTAATGCTTACAAGGATGCTCAAGAAACTCAGTGAGAACTACAAGGAACTGAGTGGAAACTATACCAGCATGGAAAAAAGATATGGCAACTATGAATAAAAACCAGGTGGAAATGAAGGATACAATATCTGAAATGAAGAACACACCAGAAGAAATTGATATCAGGCTAGATGAAGCAGAGGACCAAATCAATGATCTGGAAGACAAGGTTAAAAAAAAAAAACAGTCAAAGCAATAAAACAAAACAAAAAGACCCAGGCAAAGCAATAAAACAAACAAACAAAATGTCTCAAAAAAGAATGAGGATAGTTTAAGGGAGCTTCAGGACAACATGAAACATAACAACATGTGTGTTATAGGAATACCAGAAGTAGAAAAAAAGGAGCAAGGGATAGAAAACCTGTTTGAAAAAAATAATGACAGAAAATTTCTCTAACTTGGTGAAAGAAAGAGTCACACAAGTTCAGGAAGCACAGAGGGTCACAATCAAGATGAACACAAAGAGGCTCACTCCAAGACACATCATAATTGAAATGGCAAAATTTAAAGACAAATAGAGAATCTTAAAGTCAGCAAGGAAGGGACAGACATTACCATACAAGAGAAATCCAATAAGGCTATCAGCTGATCTCAACAGAAACACTACAAGCCAGAAGGTACTGGCACAAAATACTCTAAGTAACGAAAAGCAAAGATCTGCAACAAATACTACTCTATGCAGAAAGGATCCCTATTTAAAATGGAAGGTAAAATAAAGGGCTTTCCAGCCACACAAAATAAGGCTAGAAGAGTACATCTTCACCAAGATTGCTTTAAGAAGAAGAGAGAGAAAAAGAGGAAAAAAGGTACAAAGAAAAATCATCAATAAACAGGTACCTATTGGTAATAACCTTAACTGTAAATGGATTAAATGTTCCAATCAAAAGGCATAGGGTAGTTGAATGGGTAAGAAAAAGTGACCTGCATATATGCTGTCTACAAGAGACCCACCTCAGAACAAAGATCTACACAGACTGAAAGTGAAAGGATGGGAAAAAATATTCCAAGGAAATGGAAAGAAAAAAAAGCTGGGGTAGTAATACTGATGCCAGACAAAATAGACTTCAAAACAAAGGCCATAACAAGAGATAAAGAAGGTCACTACATAATACTTAAGGGAGCAGCTCAACAAGAGGTTGTACAACTTGTAAACATATATATGCCCAACACAGGAGCCCCTAAATATATAACAAAATATTGGAGGACTTTAAGAAAGAAATTGACAGTCATCATAAGGGATTTTAACATCAAACTGTCAACAAAGGATAGATATTAAAAGCAAAGAATCAACAAGGATATTGTGACATGGAATGGCAATCTAGATCAAATGGAATTAACTGATATGTACAGAACATTTCACCTCCAAAAAGCAAAGCATACATTCTTTTCAAACACACATGGATCATTGTCAATTATAGACCATATGGTAGGACACAAAGCAAGCCTTAACAAATTCAAGAAAATAGAAACACATCAAGCATCTTCTCGTATTGCTATGGTTTGAAACTAGAAATCAGCCTTAAAGAAAAAAACTCAAAATCATTAAAATACATGGAGACTGAATAACAGGTTATTAAATAATGAATGAGTTAACAATGAAATTAAGAAAGAAATTAGACCTCCAGCAAAGATGGAAGTGTAGGTAGATGCACTTTATCTCCTCCCACAACAAATTTGAAAACAAAAAATAACCAGAACTGCTAGAAAATCAAATTGTATGCAAGCCCAATGAAAAAGAATTAAAGAAGAAACATTCATCCAGACTTGCTGGAATAGTACAAATGGGTAGCCAGGGTGGAAAGGAGAGGACATGTGGCAAGGCAGCAGCCAGAGGGCTGTAGTGGGCAAGGCCATGGCTTTTGGACCAGGTGAAGCAGAGGCTGGCAGAGTGGGTGATCCCACATTTGTGTGTGTGGATGAATGTGAACAACTGAGAACCAAGACAGATCATGCAACCCAGGGTTCAGGTGTGGGGAAATAAAGCCTCAAAATTATTGACTGAAAAAACATGTGGGGGTTGAGGTGGAAGTAGAAATTCCCAGCCTCACAGAGGAGTCTTTAGAGTGACCCACAGGGTCCTAGAATGCATGCAAAACCATCCACCAGGGAATCAGTACCAGAATGGCCCAATTTTTGGGTAGAGGAGGAAGCGACTAAAAGCTGGCCAAGAGCTGAGCAAGCCACATAATTCCCCCCTCAGACCCATCTCCCACATACAGCACCACAACACAGCGACATGGGTTTCCCCACTCTGGTGAATACCTAAGGCTCCACCCCTTGCAAAATATATGTCCCAAATGAAAGAACAGATAAAAGCTCCAGAAAAAACATACAACTAAGTGATGAAGAGACAACCACTGTGATAGATGCTAAGTTCTAAACATTGGTAATCAGGACACTCACAGAAATGGTTGAGTATGGTTGCAAAATAGAGGGAAAAATGAAGGTTATCAAAAGTGAAACAAAGGAAAATGTACAGGGACCAGAAAGGAGACTGGGACATAAATTAATGATTTGGAGTAAAAGAAGAAATAAACTTTCAATCAGAATGATATCGATAAACAAGAATTCAAAAAAAAAAGAGAGAGAGAGAGAGAGAGAGAGAGAGAAACAGCTTAGGAACCACTGGGACAACTTTAAATGTTCCAATATCTGAATCATAGGGGTTTCAGAAGGAGAAGAGGATGAGCAAGAAATTGAATACTTAATTGAAAACATAATGAAGGAGAAATTCCCCAATCTGGCAAGGGAAATAGACTTCCAGGAGGTCCAGGAAGTTCAGAGAGTCCCAAAGAAATTGGACCCAAGGAAGGACACACAAACGCCTATCATTATTACATTACCCGGGATTAAAGAGAAGGAGAGAATCTTAATAGCAGCAAGAGAAAAGGATACATTATCTACAAAGGAGTTCCCATAACACTATCAGCTGATTGCTCAGCATCACTAGCCATCAGAGAGATGCAAATTAAAACCACAATGTGATATCACCTCACACCTGCCAGAATGGCTATCATTAATAAATCAACAAACAACAATTGCTGGCAAGGATGTGGAGGAAAGGGAACCTTAGTGCACCATTGGTGGGAATACAGACTGGTGCAGCCACTGTGGAAAACAGTACAGCATTTCCTAAAAAAAAATAAAAGTAGAACTACCTTATGATGCAGCAGTTCCACTGCTGAGAATATGCCCTAAGAATCCTGAAACACCAATTTAAAAGAATTTATGCACCCCTATGTTCATAGCAGTGCTATTCACAATAGCCAAGTGCTGGAAACAGCCCAAGTACCCATCCGTAGATGTGTGGATTAAAATACAGTGGTACATTTACACAATGGAATATTATGCAGCAGAAAAAAGGAAGGAATTCCTACTTTTTGCAATAGCATGGATGGAACTAGAGACTATTTTGGAAAGTAAAATGAGCCAGTCAGCAAAAGACAAATACTATATGACCTCATGTATAACTGGAATCTAATGAAAAAAATAAACTAATGAGAAAAATAGAACCAGAGACATGGGAAAATGGAACAGCCTGATAACTGTAGGAGGTGAAGAGGGAGGGTGGAATAGTGGAAGGAAGAGGATGGGATTAGTCAAAGAATATGTATGAATGACTCATGGACATGGGCAATGGAGTGGGGACTGACTGTAGGAGAGAAGATTGGGTTGGATGGAGAGGGGGAAAGGGAAAAAAGCAGGACAACTGTAATAGAATAAACAATAAAAAAAGTAGGAAAAAGAAATAATTCTAATTCCAAAGATTTTGTTCTCTTTAACTTCACTATAGAGCTCCTGAAAGCCAGTGGATAAAATGGGTAAGAGGATATTATTACTGCTCAAAGAAATATTGAGATCTCACTTATCCTAATATGTGAATTTCAGGATCAATTTTATTCATCAGTTTCATAGTGAAATAGTGTTATAAAATCTTTATGCTTTGATTACAAAATATAAGCTGTATATTTTACAGCTAGAGCTCACAAATTTAATCATTATTTAGAGTTTTTTTTTGTTTTGTTTTGTTTTCTAGGCATATCATTCTTTGCAAAACCTTCTAATACAAAGTGATAACACTTTCTTAATTATAATTATGAAGAAAATGTGACATCCAGAGGCTAAATAATTTTCTAAAGGCCAAAAATTGAAGTCACACAATGAGAATTAAAATACTTATTTTTCACTAGGCTGTTTTTCTACAGCAAGTTTAGTTAGCTACATTGGGGAAAAGGAAAGAAGAAGAAGATTGGGAAAGGAGGTAAGAGTCAGGGAAGGAGAGAGACAGGGAAGAATTAAGACGATTTAAAGAAAACATTTTAAAATGAGGGTAGAGTCAAATAAAGTTAATTGTCTTCACCATCACTAACAGTTTATCATGTTTCTAGTTTACTCTTTAAGGATAAAGGAAGAAAAATATCGCTTTTGAAATACCCACAGAAAAGTAGATTACTTTACAATATCAAAATAATCAAGGGGGCTTCCTGTCAAGTAGGCAGCTTAGGCAGACACAGCTTGCCTCCTCACACAACCACATCAAAATTACAACTAAAATATACAACAGCCATCACTCAGAACCATCAGAAATTGAGTTGAATAGAAGTCTGACAACTATGGAATTAAAGAAACCACATGCATTGAGACAGGTAGGAGGGGCAGAGATGGAGATCGGCCTGGACTCTCACACACATGTGATGGATAAAAATTCGGGAGGGATGTCTCAGGAGTGAGGAGTCCCAGCCCCACACCAGGTCCCCGGCCCAGGGTTCCAGTGCCAGAAAGGTAAGTCCCCAGAACTTCTGGCTACAAAAACCGGTGAAGATTGAGTAGTCAGTAGAAGAAATTTCTGGAGCCTAAAGTAGTTCCTCTAAAAGAACCCACATAGGGACTCACCTATAGAGACTCACTCCCTCTGAGCTCCAGCACCAAGGTGGTAGCTTGAAGGGCACCAGTGGCATACTGGGAGATGCTGAAGTGTCTGGCACCCATAGAGCAGAGGCCATTGTACCTTTTTTGAGCCCTCCCCATGCAGAGCCGTGGATCTGGCAGGCTGGCGCCTTATCTGAGACCCCATCAACCTGGCTAACACTGTTTGACCCACCTTGGAGATCCCCAGAGACTCCTTCCCACCCAACTTGTAGGCTCACTCAATCTACTTTTCCTTGTGAATGACTGGTCTTGGTTCATCCTTCACAATTTCCTAAATCCTATCAAACAAGCAACAGATAGCCCCAGTGAGCCCAGACAGGGCACTTGGAGCAGCCAAATTAGTTTCACAGCTTGACTGTATGTGGGATTCTCCAAGCCCAGCACAAGTAGCAGCCCTTTCAGATTGCTTTAGAGATCAAGAAGGGAGGCCCTGGGCAAAACACAGGAGGGAGCTGACCTTGGCTTGTACCACCTGGGAAACCCCAGAGCCAAAGCCAACATACCCAGTGGAGAGCCACCTTGCCCCTGCACAGCTGATCTCCACAGAGGTAGGGGGTTGGTGCACAGTGGTGACAAGCAATCCTTGCAGCTGACTGGCCTGGGTAAATCCCTCTCACTGATCTGTTAACAGCAACAAAGGCTCATCTACAGGAGGAGGGTGTATTCAGCATACATGAAAGGAATACCTCAAATACCCAAGTTGGGCAATACAGGAGACTGTGCCCCTGGACCCTACAGGGCACCTACAACATTAGGCTACACTACCAAGACACAGCATCAAAGCAGCTTCACCTAATACATAAAAATAAACACAAGGAGGCTGCCAAAACAAAGAGACAAAGATATATGGCCCGAATGAAAGAATAGATCAAAACTCCAGAAAAACTGATAGAGTATGTAGTGAAACAAAATGGAGATAAATGATTGATCAGATGCAGAGTTCAAAACACTGGTTTAAGGATGTTCAAGGAGCTTAGTGAGGACCTCAGCAGTATAAAAAAGTGCCCAGTCAGAAACGAATTGAAATAAAGAACAATTTACAGGGAATCAACAGCAGAATGGATGTAACTGGGAATCAAAGCAAGGATTTGGAACCTGAGGAATAAAACAACAACAAATCATAACAAGAAGAAGAAAAAAGATTCTGACAAAATGAGGGTAGTTTAGGTAGCCTTTGGGACAACTTCAAGAGGTTCAATATTCACATCATAGGGATGCCAGAAGGAGAAGAGAAAGAGCAAGAAATTGGAAATCTATTTGAAAAAATGAAGAAAATTTTCCTAATTTGGTGAAGAATCTAGACATGCAAGTCCAGGAAGCACAGAGAGTATTAAACAAGATGGATGAAAAGGGGTCCACTCCGAGACACAACATTAAAATGCCAAGGGTTAAAGATAAAGAAAGAACCTTCAAGCAGCAAGAGAAAAGCAGAAAGTTACCTACAAAGATGTTTCCATAAGATTGTCATCTGATTTCTCAAAAGAAATTTTGCAGGCAAGGCAGGGCTAGCAAGAAGTACTCAAAGTTATGAAAAGCATGGACCTACAACCAAGATTACTCTATCCAGCAAAGCTTTCATTTAGAATGAAAGGGCAGATAAAGTGCTTCCCAGATAATGTCAAGTTAAAAAGAATTCATCATTGCCAAGCCATTATTACATCAAATGTTAAAGGGACTTATCTAAGGAAAAAAAAAACAAAACTATGGACATTGAAACGACAGCAAAGTCACAACTATCAACAACTGAATCTAAAAAATACAAACAAAAATAAAAGCAAACTAAGCAAATAACCAGAACAAGAACAGAATCACAGGCATGAGGATCATTTGGAGGGGTAGCAACTTGGGATTAGAAAAAGGGAAAGAGGGAAATGGTGCAGGGATCAGGAAGCATAATTGGCAAGAATGAAATAGATGGGGAGTGCTAAGAATAGTATAGGAAAGGGAGAATCAAAAGAACTTACATGCATGATCCATGGACATGAACCAAAGGGGTAGGATTGGTGAAGAGAAGGTGGGTACTGGGAAGAAGGTGGAAATGGAAAAAAAGGGAAAACTGGAACAGCATAATCAATAAAATATACTTTAAAAAAGAAATAATCATATTATGGAGCCAATTGAGAGACAGCATTCCTAAAATATATGAGAAAGCCATGTGTGGCTTAAACTTGTTGTTTCCAAAGTCCATCTTTGTTTATAATTTTATTATTTTTTCAATTATAATTTATTTATTTTTATTATTGTATCTTCCCATTTCCCCATATATCTGGATTTTTTAAAAAACACAATGTTTTTTAAGATTTTATTTATTTATTTATGAGAGAGGGGAAGGGAGGGAGAGAGAGAGAAAAACATCAGTATGGTTGCTCTCAAGGTCCCCCTACTGGAGACCTGGCCCACAACCCAGGCATGTGCCCTCACAGAGAATCAAACCTGTGACCTTTTGGTTTGAAGGCTGGCACTGGATTTGCTAAGCTGCATGAGCCAGGGCCGTATATCTGGGTTTGATAATGGTCCCTCCCATTGGTTTAAAAATTGTTATTTGGGAGTTAAATAGCCAGTAAGAAGAACACTACCATTGCTCTGTTTAGTTTATCACCAAACAAGTTTCTGAAAATATTAACTTATGACTTTCTACAAGGTATTTGCAATATAGCTAAGTGATGATATCAAAGGCAGAAATTAGCAATATGGGTAGGACCTGAAAATCCTGCTGAATCATCCTGATTTGGGTAGTTTTCACTGGCCAAGTCCTTACAAACAGTTCAGAACTTTGTCTTAAAAGACATCATCAAATGGGAGTTAAGCAAAATTTCAAACATGTAAATTCAAGAAAAAAAAGAAATAAAAGTAGAATTATTTTATTCAAAAATTAGTAGAGGTGGTGAATTTTTCAATAAATTAAAGAAATTGACTTTACATCTTGCCTCAGACAATGTTCAAAAGTAAAGGCTTGAAAGTACAGAGAGAGAGAAGGAGGGGGAGGAGGAAGAAAGAAGTAGAGAAAAGGCTTTCAGATAAAAATTTGGGTATTAATTTTGGTTTTATTATCATACTTACTACTAACTGGTGTTGTGGCCTTAAAAGAGAAATTTAGCCTCTCTGAACATTGGTTTTGAATCCATTATATAGTTATACCTATCTCATAATACTGTTACAGAAATTTATTAAAGAAGATCAAAGTACCTTGCAAATTTTATAATATTGTGGATACTTTATTCTAAAACTGGTTTTAAAATTCACTACATAGAATGTTTTAGATGACTGATTTTCAGGCTATAAACATGAGGTTTCTAGATGTTAGATGTTTAAAGATCTTCCTTTTTCACTTTATGATAGGTTGTAACTACTTCAAAAATTGTTAATAGTTGGGCAGAAGATATGATAGTTTTCAGTTCCACAGAGGATACTGAAAAAATATCTCCCAACAGTTAAAAAAGGGGACTATCTGGCTTAAACATTCAGTTGTAGACTAGGTTTCTAGTCTTGGATTTACTTTTTAGATATGTTTTACACGTTTATCTGAGAGAAATTGAAAACATAAATATTAGACTCTGGAGGTGTACTTGGATACTCAGGGTAGAAATGTCATAATTGTGAAAAATATGAAAGGTAATTGGAAGAGCTTGGGCTGTTTCCCACTAGGTTGATATGAAGTTAACAATGTAATGTGTTTGCACCTGGACGTTTGTGCCCATTGCAAAACTTTGGCAGCTACTGAAGCAGCAGGCTGTAGGGTGTGTGGCTTCAGTTCATGGAAACGGTCTGGCCACATGTAGACTGTGATATCCTATGACCATGAATGATCTGTTTAAGGGAACGTGACTGAGTTGTGCCTCTTCATGGTTGGTGTCACAACGAACAGAAAGTAAGAGTCCTTTCATGTAAATGTATTTGGACTGAACTCTGCCCAAATGCCAGGGCTCTTTCGCTTCTCATGGATTTTACAGGGAAGCCCATGAGTGAAACAGCTGTTGTTTTGCAGGAGCAAGAATATGGCCTGGGCATGGAATGTTAACAAAAACAAAGACAAAACACAGACTATTTCAAAAAGAGTATTTCTTTCATCAGCAGGCAAATTTATAAATCAAATGTTTGAGTTCATCAAATTAAACTACTTGGGTAGTAAATCCCTATAAAATGAACCAGAAAACTGCACTGCAATATTTACTCTGTATGCCTTTATTTTAATGCTATATAGATTGTTTTTAAAAACCTGCCTATAAACCAAAGCAATAATAAGTTGCAAAATCAAACCATCAGGTACTAAAGTGCTACAGTATTGAACATCTTTTATATACTTTGGTTTTCAAAGAGCTATATGTGAATTCTGGAATTCAAAGATAATATTTTCTTCATCTATTCAAAATGGAAACAACAGGAGTCCGACTATAATTCAACATTTTAACGCAGATCTGAGGAGGATTCAGTAGACTTAAAAGAGTACAATGACTCTGATGACCTTGAATACCATGTACAAGGGTAAAATAGTTGAGTATATAGACTGAGATATTTTATTTTAAGAGGAATGTGGTGAAAGCATAAATATGCATTTGATAAGAGAGGTATTTTAATATGATGATACCACAGCTATTTCTTCTTTATAACTTAAATATCAGTCATTTGTGAAAATATTAATGTCTTTGATATTTATAAACAAAAAATCATTGAAAATTCTTCTGAAAATAATTTTTATTTCTCTAACATTTTGTATAACAACCTTCTTTTTAAAAGGTTTTGCAACCTAGTACCATTTATCACAAATTCAATAGAATTAATGAATGAGTCCCATAAACTATTTAACTTTCCTTTATTTCTAAAGTGTTTCTAAAGCAACCAGCTAAGCTTACCAACTTTCAAAATGTACTCTTTTAAAAAATCTTGTTTTGAATCATCAACTATTTTCTAAAGGTCCAAATAAATTAAATTGTACTAAGTAAACCTCTTCGGAGCTTAGTTGTGTCTTTAGCTAAAAGGATTAAATGATAATGGGAAAAATAAAATAAAGATTAATGTTTTAAAAAAATAAGTCTGTGTATGTATCAGGTAAGATAAAATAGGCTTGCAAGGAACAAGAGTTTCTGAAAACTGACCTGAAGGAGGACCCTGAGTTGCCTAGACCGCAACTTAACAGAAGGAGGGCCCCACTTCTCCCAACAGTAGGACTGGTGCCCAAGTTCAGTTTCCTACAATACTCTTGGTTTCTTCTGTTCTGCTGGGGTAATTGTAAACACGTAAAGGCTCCAAAGGTCTGACTGCCACACAGTGCCCGGGAGCAGATCAGCTGTCTCTCTAGGCAATACCTGAAAGCAGCTGACATCCAAATCACTGCCACCTAATGTTGAGCTGCCAGAGCCTTCTCCAAATGGTAAAGAAGCATCCCCTTGTTTGCCATATTAAAAGGGAGCTCTCAGCTCAAAATGGGAAAGGGCCTCTTCCCCACTACAGTGAAGCTGACATCATGTTCAATAGTTGGCCTGGCAGCCTTCTCCACATGTTGATAGACTGCGAGATCATCATGCTGCTAAACACGATTTATGATTTTCCCCCTTTTTTTCCAAAGAAGCCATTCCCTAAACCATGTCCAAACATTGTGACAGATGGTAGACCTAAAGGGACCCGCCTGTCTATGATAATATGTTTTTTTTCTTAATTCTGTAAACATTACTATTTTTATTCAGTTCCTATTTTCAAAGAGAACATGATTTTTAAAATATGGAAAACTTTAGTGAAATATAATTTAAATCCTTTTGACATTAAAACCACAGGAAGAAAAGACCTTCTCAGTCTTTAATTTCATTTTATAAATGGATGTTTTCTATTAAAATATTGTCAAACGTACAAATAACTTAAGAGGTTAGAAGCCATTTTTACCTTTGAGAAAAGGTAGTCAGCACTAGACTCACCTTGAAAATACCCATTAAATTAAACAAATCTTGTTGCACAAATAACAGTCAGTACAAGTGATGCCAGGGAGAAGAATGGAGCAAGTGTGGCTGTGGGGAGCATACGCTCTACCTCGTGGAGTCAAACGACACTAAATTCTAACTGACCTATGCATATTTAAATAATTTTTTAAAGAAAATTTGACATTATTTTACTTTAAGACACTCTGGGTCAGTAAAGCCAACAACAAAAACATCACGTCTTGATATGCAAGTTCAGGATGTAAGGCATGCTGCAATATTTTGTGACTCATTCAGCATGCAAAAATTAGTATAATGTGTCTTTGTAAAGAATTTCTATTCTGAATTGGAGATGTTTCATGACTGTAAAGAGTGATTAATAAGTAAAAGACATTACATTAATTTTTGATCATTCAAAACCAATGTTTGAACAAGTAGCCTTTTGATATTGTTTAAATAAACAAAATGAAGACCAAATGTGAGAATCCCCCAAACAGACAAAATCATTTAACCCATGTAAGCAAAACTAAATCTAGTTTATTTCATGACTATAAGTGGAATTAGGTTATTTCTCGTAAACTCCTCTGGTAACCATGAAAAAATCTGAAGTCATCTTCCTAAAATGGTGCAAGATGACCATTATTAACCAATCCCCTGTCGTCTGGAAAACCCTGTTGTAATAACCAATCATTGTAAAGGTTAGACAATTTCTTTATTTTCACTTTAAGAGCTGTCCTATTACATTATGCCCTTGACCTTCATATCAGTTTGGGTATGAGAGCTCCCAGTTCACAAGCTATTCTTATGTGCAGAATAAACTATTACTAAATGCTATTCTATTGATATATTATTTTAAATTTTGCTATTCCTGGATGTTCATTGACTTAAATAAAGAATACTAACACAATATATTCATTTTTACATTAGAAATAAAGAATCAAGTTTTACCAATTTCACTTTCACAGTTTCAGTTAACTATGTTCAACTTCAGTCCACAAATATTCACAGAAAATTCCAGAAATAAACAATTTGTTAGCTTCAAATTCTGTGCTGCCATTCTGAGTAGCGCGATGAAATTTCTGGCCATCTTGTTTCAATCCCTGTGGAAGGTGAGTTTGTCCTTGATCAGTGCACCCACACTGTAAATGCAACCGACCCTTTAATCACTGGGTCGCTGCCTCATTTATCAGATTGGCTGGCTGTCTTGTATTTCAGTAGCCCTTATGCTACTTAATGATGACTCCAAAGTCATTCATTATATTATATTATTACAGTACATTGTTATACCTGTTCTTTCTATTTTATTATTAGCAATCCCTTTTATTATTATTACAATCTCTTATTGTACTTAATTCATAAGTTAAATTTAGTACAGGTATATATGTATAGGAAAAAAACATGGTATATATAATTTCAGGACTATCTGTGGCTTCAGGCATCCACTGGGGGCCTTGGAAGCATCCCCTGCAAATAAGGGGAAATTACTGAATGTACATTCTTATGACACATATGAAATAATAGGGTATTGATAAAAAACATGCGAGCTTTTTTTAGTATATTAAGGAACATGTTAAATATATCAGTCTATATCATGTGTTAAAAAGCAACAAAAATTTCATGAGACACATTTAAGATTATGTTTGAACAAGTGAAATTTTGCTGGTTTCAAGCAATTTAACTTTGACACTTACAGAACGTTTCCATTTCAAAATACAAACTTGGAGCTCCTGAAACATTTTTTTTAACTTAAAAAAATAAATTTTATTTTAATTATTGTTCAAGTACAGTTTTCTGTCTTTTATTCCCATCCCAATCCACCCCCCACCAGTGCTCCCCACGTCCTTCCCATTTCCACCCCCCTTAGTTTTTGTCCATGTGTCCTTTATGCTTGTTCCTGTAATCCCTTTCCGTTTTCCCCTAAAATTCCTGACACTTTTTAAAAGTCTTGGTAAAACTTTGGTTTCTAAGAGCAAAATCTTAGTTGTATCTAGAGCACTTATACCAAGGGTTTTATTCAACTTAATAGTAAACCAGAGCAGAATGTATAGAAATAAGATAAAATTTCAGCTTAACCTGACTTTGATTTGATGAAATCAGACAAGTTTTCAATTCCAGTTCAGTGTGTATTTGGATTTGGATTTTCAGTTCACTAAGCCAGATAGGGAATCAATACAAATTATCAGTAATTTGTCACATTTGATAAATGAGTTAATGCCAGTGAGGGGCCACTGATCTTTATGTCGTCTTCCTCTGCCTGGGTCGGTGTATTTTCTTAATATTCTAAGAAGCTTTAAAAAGACTGTTCAATAAAAGTCACGTACTTAAGACCTTAACCCATGTTTGTCTAATGAAATGAGATTAAGCTTACCATAGTAATGCAAATTAATGTGTTTCATTTTATAATAATTTAGGGTTAATGATAATGTTGAGCTAGTAGGAAATATGTAGCAAGAAAAAATGCATTATTATTGCATTTCTTTCCATAATAAGTGTTTACCAAGCACTACTATTTTATTTTCCTTTCACTTTTCTAATTTTTATCATTTTATCCAAAACTGTTTGAATCTTTTAGCTTAGTCACTTAATACAGATGATTAATGAGATAATAAACAGGTCAGTCTTTTATCACTATATAGATTAACTGGTTTCTAAATCAGAAAATCTCTGTCTTAACATAGCAACCTCTCCCCATTAACCCCGTTGTCAATATTTAGAGGGGAGCATAGAGGGCAATCACATGAACGACTGACTTATCTGGGGATCCCTAAAAAACAGTGCCTGAAGCCCAGCTTACACGAGAATGAATGAAGGTATGCAATCCTGGGGAAAACGGATTGAAAAATTGGAAAGAAAGGCAAGAAAGAGCAAATATAATGTGATGTTTTAACCAGCTGGCTACGGCTTTTGTATAAGCCCATCTGTTTTCTCATTCCAGTGTCATGTCTCCAGAGACGTACTGTGAAGATTCTATTGAGTTTCTAGATGGACCTCGATACACTTTTCATTTGTTCAGCCACCCTTAAGAGGTATTATTTCCCTGGCACCATCACACAGCCCTCCCAGCCACCGCTGAAGCAGCCAGAGCTTCTGTGTGCAGCGCGGTGGAGAGAGAGCAGAGCAGTCTTTTGTCAGCTGGAACCTTCTGAGAGGACTTGGCTTTTGATGATGGCTGCAGCAACAGGGAAGCAGCTGTGTTTTTCGACTGCCAGAATAGCATGAGGAAACAGAAGGATTGCTCTGGCTAGGGCCTCTCAGGATGACAGGTAACCATATCTAGAATAAAGAATGAACTGAGACCCTGGCCAGGTAGCTAAGTTGGTTAGAGCCTTATCCCCATATGCCATGGTGGGTTGATCCCTTGTTAAGGCACATGCAATAATCAACGAATCAGTGCATAAATCAGTGAAAGAATAAATCTCCCCCACCCCACTCCCTCCTCCCTCTAGTCCTCTCTTTCTTGTAAGAAAGAAAGAAAGAAAGAAAGAAAGAAAGAAAGAAAGAAAGAAAGAAAGAAAGAAAGAAAGAAAGAGAAAAAGAAAGAAAGAAAGAAAGAAAGAAAGAAAGAAAGAAAGAAAGAAAGAAAGAGAAAGAAAAAGAAAGAAAGAAAGAAAGAAAGAAAGAGAAAGAAAGAAAGAAAGAAAGAAATTAAAAGAAAATTTTAATTCAGTTTTTGCCCATTGAGTATGATGTTGGCTGTAGGTCTCTCATATATGGCCTTTATTATGTTGAGGAATGTTCCCTCTATTCTCACTTTGCTGACTGTTTTTATCTTAAATGCGTGCTGTACCTTATCAAATGCTTTTTCCTCATATATGGATATGATCGTGTGATTTTGTGTTTTGTTTTGTTTATGTGATGTATTACATTTATTGATTTGCAAATAGTGTACCATCCTTGCATCTCTGAGATGAATCCCACCTGCTCATGATGTATGATCTTTTGAATGTATTGCTGCATATGGTTTGCCAATATTTTACTGAGAATTTTAGCATCTATGCTTATCAGCAATATTGGCCTGTAGTTTTCTTTCTTTGTTGTGTTCTTATCTAGTTTTGGGATTAGGATGATGCTGGCTTCTTAAAAAGACTTTGAGAGACTTCTTTCTTCTTGGATATTTTGGAATAGTCTGTGAGGGTAGCAGTTACCTCTTCCTTAAATGTTTTGTAAAATTCTCCTGTGAAACCATCTGGTCCAGGGCTTTTGTGTGTTGAGAGTTTTTTGATTACTGCTTTAATTTCACTAGCTGTAATCTATCTGTTCAGGTTTTGTGCTTATTCTTGATTCTATTTTGGAGGATTATATGTTTCTAGAAATTTGTCCATTTCACCTAGGTTTTCAAATTTCTAGGCACATAGTTCTTCATAGTAATTTCTTACAATTCTCTGTATTTTTGTAGTATCAGTTGTAATCACTCCTCTTTCATTTATGATTTTGTTTATTTGGGTCCTCTGTTTTTTGTTTGTTTGTTTGTTTTTTGGTGAGTCTGTTAAAGGTTCATTGATTTTGTTTATCTTTTCAAAGAACCAGCTCCTGGATTTATTGAGCCTTTGGATTGTTGTTTTCAACTCTATGTCATTTAATTTTGCTTCGATCTTGGAAATTTCTTCCCTTCTACTTATGCTAGGCTTTATTTGTCATTGTTCCTTCAGTTCTTGTATATGTAGGGCTAGGTTGTTTATTTGAAATGTTTCAATATTTTTTGGGTAGTCCTGTGTCACTATGAACTTTCCTCTCAGGACTGCCTTCTCTGTGTCCCATAAGTTTTGGATTGTTGTGAGTTCATTTTCATTTGTTTCCAGGAACATTTGATTTCTTCCTTGATCTTGTTATTAATCAATTCATTGTTTAACAGCATTCTATTCAATCTCCATGAATTTTAGTGTTTTGAGTTTTCTCCTTGAGGTTGGTTTCTAGTTTCAGGCCCTCATGGCCTGAGGAAAGTTTGATATGATTTCAATTTTCTTGAATTTGTTGAGGCTTGTTTTATGTCCTATCATATAATCTATGAAAGTGTTCCACATGCAGTTGAAAAGAATGTATATTTTGCTTCTTTGGGATGCAAGTGCATACACACACACACACACATACATACATACATATACACACACACACACATATATATTAAGTCCTTCTGATCTAGGGTATTATTCAATGCCGCAATATCCTTGTTGATATTTTGTTTGGCAGATCTACCCATTTACAACAGTGGAGCATTAAAATCCCCTAGTATAAGTGTGTTGCTGTCTGTATCTTTCTAGAAGTCCTCCAAGATTTTTCATATATATTTGGGTGTGCCTATGTTGGGTGCACATATGTTTATAATGTTTATGTTTCTTGATGGATTATTCCCTTGAGTATTATGGAGTGTCCTTCTAGTTTCTGGATCTCTTTTTATAGCTTTTGTTTTGCAGTCTATTTTTTCTGATATAAGTATTGCTACCCTGGCTTTTTTTCCCTTCCCATTTGCTAAAGATATTTTTTTCAACCCTTCATTTTCAGGCTGTGTAGGTCTTTTGTTCTGAGGTGGGTTTCTTGTAGGCAGCATATGTGTAGGTCATCTTTTCTTATCCTTTCAACTACCCTTTGTCTTTTGATTGGAGAATTTAATCCATTTACATTTAAAGTTATTATTGATAGGTCCTTATTCATCACCATTTATTCCTTTCACACCTGTGTTCCCCTCTCCACCACTCTTTTTGTTCCTTTTCTTAAAGCAGTCCCTTTAGCATCTCTTGCAGAGCTGGTTTGGAGGAGGTGTATTCTTTGAGGCTTCTTTTGTCTGGAAAGCTCCTCATCTAACCTTCCACTTTAATTAAGAGTCTTGCTGGGTAGGGTAGCCTTGGTTGCAGGCCTTTGGTTTTCATTACTTGGAATATTCCTTGCCAATCCCTTCCAGCTTGTAGCATTTCCATTGAGAAGTTAGCTGCTAGTCTTATTAGGGCTCCCTTCTATGTTACTTCCTGTTTATCCCTTGCTGCCTTGAAGATTCTCTCCTTATCTTGGAGTTAGGCCATTTTTATTATGATGTGTCTTGAAGTGGGCCTCTTTGGGTTCCTCCTGATTGGGACGCTCTGTGTTTTCTGGATTTGTGTGACTTTTTCTCCCATTAAATTAGGGAAGTTTTCCAACATTACTTTTGCAAAAAGATTTTCTATTCCTTCTCTCTTTTTTTTTCTCCTTCTGGTATCCCTATTATACAGATATTATTATGTTTCATATTGTACTGAAGTTCCCTTAACCCCTCTTTGTTTTTTTCTGAGTCTCTTTTCTTTTTCTTGCTCTATCTGGGAGTTTTTTCTACCTTGTCCTCCAGCTTGCTGATTTAATAATCCTTTGCTTCATCTAGCCCGCTTTTGATTCATATAAACTGTAGAACCAGCTTGCTATTTCTTACAAAAAAAAAAAGCCTCCTGAGCTTTGATCAAAACTGTAATTAATTTGGGAATAATTGGCAGAAATCACAATATTAAGCCTTCTAAATTATGTTCATCACATACCACTCTTAAGTCTCTAATTTTAACAGGTTTGGGGAGGTTTCAATGCACATGTTTTACTAATCTTCTTCAAATTTATCCTAAGTATTTCATTTAATAATGTGATTATACACGTTTACTTCAATTTCCTCTTAATCATTATTATTATACAGAAATACAATTTATTTTATGAAAATATTATAACCTGTAACCTTATAAAACTCACTTATTCATTATGTTAACTTTTTGTAGGTTACTTAGATTTTATATATAGATAATTATATCTTCTTTTGATAAATACAATTTTAGTTTAGTTTCCTTTGTCTGTATGCTTTTTATTTCTTTTTTAATACCATCATACACTTCACTATAATGATGAAGAGAAATGGTGAGAACAAACTTCCTTTCCTTATTCCTGATCTTAGATAGAGAGCACTCAGTCCAGGTTTTTTGGCTCTGTGTGGGTGTTTCCTCTTCTTTACCAAGTTTCATTGGACTGATATAATATATGAATGGAGGACTCTTCTTTAAGCAAACTTTGGTAATCTAGATGATCCATAGATCTTCTTTTCATGCTATTTTAACTGTGTCAAACAGATGGGAATCTTTAGAATTACCTAAACACTTTTAGTTGGTTAATTTGAATCATTATACATTCCTGGCAACAAGGAAGTTCAAATTCAATTAAGGATATGTTAGATGCAGGTATTCATACTCACATTTTTTGTTTTAGATTTGATTTGTTCATTTTTTGGAGGGGGGGAGAAAAAAAGGGAGGGAAACATCGATTGATCAGTTGCCTCTCACATTCCTCCAACTGAGGAACTAGCCTCCAACCCTGACATGGGTCCTGATGGGGATTGGGAGCAGTGACCTTTGGTTTTCTGGCCAGTGCTCAATCCCCTGAGCCATACCAGCCAGGGCATAAATTTCTTTTCTAACACTTTAATATGGCCTGTGAGAAAATCTGATTGATCCTAGAGGTTAATTGTAGACTACACATGACTGCATAACATCATGCTTCCCAAATCATCAGTTGATGCAAGCTTCAAAGAGTTGGAGAGTTTATTCTGTGATTAATATGGTTAATGCCTTCTTTTGAACATGTATCTCAAAAAGAAAAGAATGAAAAGAAAGAAAGCCAATGCCATTTTGCATTCATGTGGGACACATTCCAATGTACATTTATTGTTCTCTCACTGGGACAATCAAATTGTATTTATTATTAAATGTATTAATAAAATAATGATGTTATCTCAATCTGAAGATCAATCTAAAACCAAGGTAGAGATGTTTAGTGAACACTTGATAACCAAGTCAGGCTGATTAACCTCACTAATGTATGGGGCCCAGAACAAATAGTAAAATCCTTAGGAATAAATTAAGTAGAAGTAATAAGAAAAAATTGGCTTTATTTTACAGTGGGTAGTATTGGGGTTTGAGTTACTAATGTCATCTTGGTTAGAGCAGGTTTGGGTTTCTCAGTAGTTATGGTTGCCTTGAGCTCATGAACAACTTTGCATTTCTCTTGCAGCTGGTGGATGGGGGCCTTTTCTCAGTGTTCTGGTTTCCCTCTCAGCTCTCATCCTCTCCTGTGTTCCTGTGCTTCAGAGCACCCCAATCTGTATCCTCTTGCCCCTTCTCCAGGAGTCATCTGCTGTTTCTTTTCCTGGTGTTTGCCAGCTTGGTGGTGGTGGGCAGGGCGAGTTCTCTGTTTTTTTTTGGCACAGCTTCTTTGTTAGGCAGTCCCTGTGCTTGTTCCTAGGTCTCAAAGTTGCAGCCTCCTCATGAACATGCCTCTTCTCCACATGGTAGCCAAATTCTGCCTTGCATTGTCTATACTTTATATGGGGATTTTCCTGCTACTCTTTCCAAGGTCAGAGACCCATAATAATATTGCTGGAGAATTCTGAGCACATTCTACCCACAGGGATGGCTGATTTTTTTCTTTAACCTTCTCCCATATTAAAGAGGCATCATCCACACACTGGGAATATAAACTTCACTTTCTTCCAGGGCTTAAGGCTTATTTTTTTGTAGGGGGAAGGATCTAAGATAGATTTTGTGTTCTTCTTGCATTAATAACTGCCACTCTCTTCTGTACCCTAACACAGGCTTTCCTCTATTTCCCATCTGGCTCCCAACTTTCTCGTGAGCACCCGGTGAAGTCTGAAGAGTAGGCCCATGAGTAGGTTGAAATCGCCCTGTACCAAAGTATCCCAGTCTCTACACTCTCACACTGGTTCACACTCAAACTTGAAATATGTCATTTCTCTGTAAGTTTATATATAAACTTAATGTCAAATGTTTTTCCTGGCTAGATACACTAATTTTAATTTTTATATGGACAAATAAGTGAGTGGGAAAGACTTGAAAATGGAGAGAAATAAGAGAGGGGGAAGTAACTCTGTCATACAGTAAAACATATGCTGTAGTTTGTTTTTATCATAAAATATATGATAAACTCTTACCAGTGGAACTGAATGGAAAGTAGAGCAATACACCAAAGTACATACAGAATTTTATATATGACAAATGTGGTCTCTCAAATCACTGGTAAAAATATAGAACTCTTAACAGTATTGTTACAATCAAGAAGATATTATTATATCTATGTATTACACAATGTGTTGTGAATAAATCCATACAGATCATATACATAAATGTAACAATACGTAACCTTATAAGTACTACAGAAAAATGCATGCCTGATTTGCATTCTAGTGCTAAGACTGTGGTCACTAACTGCTAGTAGAGAGATCAATTCAATTTGTTGTACACAAGAGTTTATTTTGGGGGAGGGTTTAAGGTGGTATTATTGCTTATCTGTTATGTTTTTGTTTTTTGTCTGTAGAATGTATATTCACATTTGGATGCATTCCTATCCCTCCCTATTGCTTTTTAGTTAACCTGCCTCATTTCCTTTCTTGCAGGGTCCCTGACTCACAAAATACACATGTGACAGGAAGTTCTGAAATCTCCTTTGGTCAGACAGAACCAGGAGTTAGAGAGAAGCAGCATCAAACCATTATTTCCTAGTTATTGTGCTATTTTGTAACATAATTCAGGGAAGGAAGAGGTAAATACACATTTATGAATGTATTCAATCTGAAGAAATAATGTCAGTAATATCAGTAGTTTAAATAAAGCTGCTCTTAGGAGAAAAAAGATTTCATAAAATACGTTATTTCTTAATGAGTAAGAAGGGATGTACTTAATTCTAGACATTTGTTGTGTAAACGGACCTATGCTGGAGTACCACACCTGACCACACCCAGACTCTCCAAGACCCTTGCCATCCTCTTTCTGCGTGTATATAACTCTCACAGGAGGAAAGCCAGCAGACACTGGAGAAAAGGCACAGAAAGGGGCACCAGCTGCAGAGAATGCCAGAGAATGTGGAATTTCCCAGATACAGGAAGGAAGTAATGGAGCAGG
The DNA here is from genome assembly GCA_004027735.1 of Carollia perspicillata. Taxonomy (NCBI): domain Eukaryota; kingdom Metazoa; phylum Chordata; class Mammalia; order Chiroptera; family Phyllostomidae; genus Carollia; species Carollia perspicillata. Next base: position 26,534 of record PVKM010015490.1, read on the forward strand.
AGTTAATTAAGGCAGAGTAAGAAGGAGTGCCTTTTCATAGGACGTACTGTATTTTTCTGACTATAAGATGCACTCCCCCCCAAGTGTGAAACCAATAATGTTTTTTTTTAAGATTTTATTTATTTATTTTTAGAGGGGGAGGGAAGGAGAGAGGGAGAGAAATATCAATGTATGGTTGCCTCTCGTGCGTCCCCTGCTAGGAACTGGCCTGCAACCCAGGCATGTGCCCTGACTGGGAATCGAACCGCGATTGTTTGGCTCGCAGGCCCGCACTCAATCCACTGAGCTACGCCAGCCAGGGCCAATAATGGTTTTTAATGCTGCTGTTGAGCTCTGTTTACACTTACATTTGTGAAATATTATGTTATTTATGTTATTAAATATTTTACCACACATTTTGCTTCAAATTTTTTCCCTATTTTCCTCCTCTAAAACCTAGGCACCTCGTATGGTTAAAAAAATACAGATAAATCAGAGTAAGATAAAAAGCTACTCCCTTCCACCACCTTTCAACATTTCTCTCTTTCTAGCCCACTGGCATATAAATCAAAGTAGAGTTAGAGAGACAGGAAGATATTTAAACAAAATTATAATTTAAACTAAGACTTGTCTGGTTTTTAAAAGCTAAAAAAGCAGAAAGCTTGTGAAAAGCTGTGAGGTATATCTGACTTAGTAGGAGGATTGGAAGAAAAAAATCACTGGAACTGATGAAAGGCAAAGGAGGCAAGGTCACATGTTTAGCATGGAGACAGGGCCTTGTCACGAGGGCAAATCGTGAAATAAGCCAATGTGATTCACTGAATGAAGTTCAGTATTTTCACAGCAAGAATAGTATGTGATTGGGCCATTCATCATTATTCTGTATAGAATTTTGTCCCAAATTTGTCTTTCATTGACTGGCTTATTTTACCTAGCATAACAAACTCCAGTTCCATCCATGCTGTCACAAAAGATAGGAATCCCTTCTTTTTTCTGTGGCACATTGGCATAAATGAACCAGCTTTTTGACCCACTCATTCACTGATGGGCATTTAGGCTGCTTCCAAATCTTGGCTGTTGTAAATAGAGATGCTATGAATATGGAGGTGCATAAGTACTTCTGAACCAAGTCGCAACAGCATACTTTATTTTTCTCCAAGTCTAATTAACTTAATAGCATTTAATTGAACACTTTTCAAAGAGTTGGCACTAAGAAATTTGTATTATGAGTGTTAGGAAAAAATATTAAAATTTTTACTTTACAGAATTTTTAGAAATAGTAGAGAAAAAGTTCTATTCTATGCATTAACCAGAGTTGCATGGGAAAAATG
>PVKM010015491.1:0-27832 GCA_004027735.1 Carollia perspicillata
TCTCTCTGCCAGAGACTTCTGTAATGGCAACACTGAACAAAAAAGCCAGAGGATAAATTCAATCAATGCTATTACTTGACAATTCTTTGAGGAAAATCCAGTTTATTGTATTCCCTTCCCTATAAGTGTAGGCTTGGACATGGAAATCCATTCAATATGTGGGCTATGGAGGAAAGGCATCATGTGTCCATGAATTTCAAGCAAGTGGGCTCGTTCAATTAATTATGTATAAGAGAGTCTGAACCAGAAATGGAAGAAATTGCTTTAGTTGACAAAAAGGTGGCGGCAAAGGCTTTTACACTGAGTTTAAAATACTTAGCCATTGTTTATTGAGATTTAACTATGTGCCTGCCACTTTTCTAAGAGCTATATATCCTTTGACTAATCTAATGGTCATTTTGACTCAGCTGTTAATTGCTAATAGTAAAACTGGGAGTTGAACTCAGAAGATATGACTCCAGAGTCGATGCCCCTCTTCACTGTGTGTCTCTGGTGGGGGCACCAGGGCCTATTAAAGCCAACAACTATGTGGACAGAAACTACATTCTACAAACATGACTATTTTAAACTACATGAAGTCATTGTTATGATATGTAAAAAATGTAGAAATCTATATAGAAGATACACGTTAGTTTAAAAAGTCAAACAAAGAAAGCCAGAGGGAAATTTTAAAAAGCATGCCAATTGAACTTAGATAATAATACAAAATTCTAGTTAAAATGGATTTTAATATAAACATACAACTAAATTAATTATCTCTGATTTCATATATATATATTATTTTTATTTTTATTTTAGCTCAAGTACAGTTGTCTCCATTTTCCCACCAACACTTTCCCCTGCCATCCTCCCACGCCCCACCCTTGATCCTACCACCCTTTGGTCTTGTCCATTCGTCCTTTATACGTGTTCCTTGATGACCCTTCCCTCTCTTTCCCCCATTATCCTCCTCCTCACTCTCCTCTGGTTACTGCCAATTTGTTCTTTAATTCAATGCCTCTAGTTATATTTTGCTTGTTTGTTTTTGTTTTGTTGATTAGGTTCCACTTATAAGTGAGATCGTATGGTTTTTGTCTTTCACTGCCTGGCTCATTTCACTTAGCATAAGGCTCAACCTAATTGCCCGTCAGTAAATGAATGGATCAAAAAAACCCCCCAAAACGATGGTACATTTACACAATGGAATATTACATAGCAAAAAAAAGGAGGAGCTCCTACCCTTCACAACAGCATGGGTAGAACTAGAGAGCAGTATATTTCTTTTTAAAAAGATTAAGTGTAGGTGAATAAACATGGAGTAAAAAGAAACCTTTAAATGTAATGGGCAGAAGAGATTTACCAACATTTTTCACTGAGAATTGACATTTCAACTGAATTTTGAAGGATGAGTTATTATTTTCTAGATGGAGAAAAGTGGAAAGGCTGTTGGTAAATAGCTACTGACACTAGTAGAGCATAGAAAAATAGATCATATTAAAAAAAACTGAGCACAGCAGGGTCTGTGAAATGGTCCTGTGTCAGTATCTACAGATGGTTGAGATGCTATTGTGGGAATGAGATTTCTGAAAATCTAGTACACAATGCTAAGACAGTCAGATTAGTTTTCTCACAAGCAGTAGAAGAAGCATTAAAAGAAAATAAGTAAAGCCCTGACTGGTGTGGCTCAGTGGGTTGGGCATCCTTGGCAAAAGGTTGCCATTCAATTCCTCATCAGGGCACATGCCTGGGTTGCCGGCCAGGTCCCCAGCTGGGGGTGTACAAAAAAAAAACAATTGATGTTTCATGCATCGATGTTTCTCTCCCTCTATTTCTCCTTCCATTCTCCCATTTTCTAAAAATAAATAAATAAAATATTTCTTAAAAGAAAAAGGAAATGTATCCAGATTTCCCTCCCAAAACAACTGACATCTTTTCTGAAGAAATATTGAAGGGGTAGACTAATTGATTGAAAGAAAACAGAAAGACCTTTTTATGGAAAGATGAAATACCTGGGATGAATCATATTGGGTGCTTGATAATTACAGCAGAAACAGAAAAAAACCAGAGATGTTCTAGATTCAAACTATTATGAGGTATAACTGACCTTATGTAGTGATAATTATCGATGACAATGATGATGATACTAAACATTAATAAATGATTATGCTTCATTAGGAACTCAATTTCTCATAACCACCATATAAGATAGTTATTTTTATTATCCACGCCATTTCAACACGCACTACTTAAAGGTTATGTGATTTGCCATATCATAGAGCTGGCATATGACAGTGCTAACATCTAAATGCAGACAGTTTCTGAGCCTGCATTTCTTGCCACAGTGCTGCAGCTTGCCTACTTTGTTACATGTGGGAGCAAGGAGAAGCGCTGACTCTCAGTTTTTGACTTTTTGCTTTTATATAGGGTGAATGGTGAGGTATGACAGCTTCTTGCTGTGTGCTCACATGGTCTTCCCTCTGTTGCTGGGCATCCCTGGTGCCTCTTCCTCTTCTTCTAAGGGTATCAGTCCTGTTGGGTGAAAGCCCCACCTTTATCTCCTTATTTAACCTGAATTTTCCCTTTAAATATCCAATCTCCAAATATGGAATACAGTCACATTGGAGATAAGAGCATCAACATGTAAATTTTGGGAGAACATACTTCAGTCCATAACACCCATTGTGGAACAATTAGATTAGTATGACTAGTACAGAATTTGACATACAATACTGGTAGAAAAAAAGTTGGAACTAGAGAATTAGATTTGTAAATGATCAGCAGTTGAAATTATGACTGATACCCCCCAAGAGGGATATGAGTGAGAAGTTGATCAGAAGAAACACAAAATCTTGAGAAACACTGGCCTTTAAGACAGAAGAATAAAAAGATAATACAGCAAAGGAAAATGAAAGATAGTAGAAAATTTAGATACATTGATGCCAGGGAAGGAGGGAATTTAATGTCTTGTGGGACTATCAACCAATCCAAATGCCACGGAGAAGTCAAGCACAATAAGAACAGAAAATGTCATTTAATTTGGCAATTTGGAAGCCTTTAATGATGTCAGCAAGTATATTATCAGTAGAGTTTTTACAGGAAAAGGTAGAAGGAATTGAATAGAGGAGCAAACAGGAGTCAAGGGAGGGGACGCAGTAAGTGTGGACTGTCCTTTCAAGACCTGTGAGAGTGAAAGGAAGGAGAGGGGCAGGAAACAGCTGGGTGGTTACACAGAGAAATGTGCTGATCTAGACTGTGAAAGTTGGTCCCAGATCACGCTGAAAGAGAACGAGACTAAAACTTCACCTTGGATTACTTTTCCTTAGCTTTCTATTTAGTCAGGAAACAACAGTGCAAAGATATCCATCATCTGTATGTATCTCATATATATATGATATGATTTAATAAATCAATGCTTCTCCCATGGTCTCAATTCCTAGTATAAAGAACATGCCAAGCAAGAGGCTCCCAGGGCCAGGATTCACTGTTTTTACAGGTGAAGACTGAGAGAGGCACTGTGGCATGGGGCAGGATGAGGAGAGGGAAACCAGCACAGAAAGGCCCACCCTCTCTACACACAAATTAAGTGCTGATCACCATTATACATTCCTGCACCATTGACCCTATGAGAAATTCCAGAGCAGTGGGCCTGGCGATGATGGCCTAGAATACAAGCAAAACATTTGTTTTGTTTCACTTTATTTTTAAGTATAGACATGACTTCATCATTCTCCCATTTTGATCTATAGAATTCTTCATGCCTATAGATCAAAAAGAAAGCGTGGTAGAGCAAAAGGAGATTGAAGGAGAGAAAGAATAATCTTCACTGAAGTCCTTGAAAAGACGAATGGAGATGAGGTGAAGAGAGGAGGAGCAGTTGGTGAAGGTAAATAGTGAGTTAAAAAAAAAAGGAATTGGGGAATATTATGCTTTCTAGACTTTAATTTCTCAAGAAAGGGGCAGCAAAATATTCCCTGACATGCTGTTACTGTGTAATAAATGAAGTGGCTCAGGGCACTGGATACTGTTTGGGACAAAGTTGTAAAAATGGGCAAGGTAGGAAAATACTGACAAACAAAACAAAAACCAGAACTGTGTTACTATAAAGAAATAGTGAGAATCCCTAATTTCCAGTTCTGTGTCAATCTCTTCCACACTGCCTGCTTCCAAGTCTGAAATCTCTACGGAGACTATGCCTCTCCTACGTGCTCCGCACCATGGAAACGATCCAACAGAAATGCAGACTCACTGGATTCCCTCCAGCCTCTTTTCTTCACAAGGCTGCGAGCTCCCCAAACCAGACCCTGCCTTGTCTTTGCAACGCTGGCCTCTCCTACAGGCCACCCTGGCCTGGGGAGGGTCACGGCACAGATGGAAAATAAGTGAATAAATAAATAAAACACCCACTCTTCAACAAATTAAAGGATTTAATGTGTTTTACAGACGTAGCAGCATAGGTACCGAGAATAAAATTGACCTGGGAATTAGAAGATTTGAACATGTTTATTTCACTTGGAGAAGAATAAAGCCTAACTGTATCATAAATTGTCACATATGTTTGACAAAGAGCTTACGTGGAAATGAAATTAAATTTGAGTCTCAAGAGTCTGTGTTATCTGGCCTAACACATAATAGGTATTTAGTAATTGTTAGTTGAAGGAATGAATCCCAAAACTTAAAACAGCACCGGTTCTAACAATAGGGTTGACATTTAATATATCATTTTAAATTTAAGCTAAGTAGGAAGCTGAATAAAGTATTAAAAAATAAATGTTCTTATTTTGTAATTTATTATGGAAGACTCCATGATCTATCTTTCCATTTCAGAATTTACAGAAAACAAGGAAAACAACAGTGTAGTGTTCATTTCATTAGCACGCTAAGAGCCTGAAACTTAATATAACCTTTTCTTGAAAGGTAGTTTCATATATGAAGGCTATATCTTAAGAACTAAAAGTGGCTTACTCCCTGGGTGATAAGTTTATAGGCCTTTTTAATTTTCTCAATTTGCTTTTCTATATGTACCAATATTTCTGCAATGGAAGTAGTTTAATAGTAAAAACGTAGGTCAGCATTTGTAAATGAAAAAGGGGCTGGAATAGAAGATCATCCAGTTAAATCATCCCAATTCTGGGTTCATAAAAAATAAATGCTAATCTTACCCACTGCATTCGGTGCAAACTCTTCTACTTCAGTCTAGTTGCACCCTCCCTATCTAATCCCCTTTCTTACGCATTTACAAGCCACAACTTTGCTCCAGCTGCCACCTGCAGTCCTCATCGGCTTCTGTAATAACCACATCCCAAACCATTCCTCTTGGCTTTTTGAAATCTATATTCTTCCCCTTTTTTGAGGTCTCTGAGGTACCATTTGAGACCCACCTCTTCCAAAAAGCATTTTTTGATTCCTTATGCATACTTCAGTTTGTGCTACTGAACATCATTTCAGGTGAATAATACATTTAAAACTTACACTGTATTCTTAGAATGTCATTCAAAAGGGAAATCATCTATATTAAGAATCTTGGCTGAAATGTAAGGTTAGCTGCTCCCCAGCAGGGTCTCCAAGCTGGGTACGGATCTCCTCAGGTGTACTCAATTTTTCTTGATGCTTTTCATTACAGTTAGTCGTTTGCTTGAATGCCTTACACCAAATGCTCCTCTTTTCTCACTGAGGTGCAGCATTCTCTTGTCCTCTTCGAAATCGTTGGCCTCATAACTGAAGCTCTGCCAGGAAACTTTTGTTGGTTAAATTTTAATGTTATAAGCTTTCTGACATATGAAAGTTTTTTTAAAAAACCTTATAAAGAAGGATGAGAATTGGCAAATCCTGTTACTGTTTGATCTACTGGTCTATCTTTACATTTTGACTTTTTTTCATAGATTATTTTTGGTATTCTTTTACTTCACATTATTCGAACAAGGAACAAAACCAGATAATTCTAGGTTCTTACAGGTTTAACTATCCAGACTTTTTAAAAAAGTTTATTTATTTATTTTTTAGAGAGAGGAGAAGGGAGGGAGAGAAACATCAATGTGTGGTCGCCTCTCAAGCACCCTGTACTGGGGACCTGGCCCACAACCCAGGCATGTGCCCTGACTGGGAATTGAACCTGCGACCCTGTGGTTTGCAGGTGGGCACTCAATCCAGTGAGCCATACCAGTCAGGTAACTATCCAAACTTTTATATTTTACTACTTAAATGGATGGGTAACACAACTCAAACATTTTTATGTCAGGAGAAAAAAATTGTGAAAGTGAAACTTGATTTATTTAGTCTTGAATTTTGTGGTCTCCTATTCATGAATAAAACACAATGCAGTTTTTTAATTAACATCACCCTGGTACCCTACAAGACCTACTGTAAATATTAAAAGATAAAAGATTGGTTTTCACACCAAGCAGCTCATGGTTCCATGGATGACACAGGAGTTACACATGTTTTACCTCAGAAGATAAATAATAATAACAGCTCAACAGTGGTATGTGATGGCCCTGGATGCCTGCTTTTAAGTTGTATTGAATTAAAGTCTTAGGTGAGTGGTATGGATGATTAGTACTGTTAATTTCGAAAATGAAATAAAATAAGTGTGCGTTGAAAATTTTAAAGGCAGCTCTGTTGTTAAAAATATTAACTTATTGGACTCTATACAAATTGCTTCCCTGTAAAAGAGAAGAAAGAAAAAAAAAGTATTGGAGGTTGTTTTTTGTGAACTTGTACACAAGTGAGCCAGAATCTTTTCTTTTCTCTGCATGTACACTCAACCTGTGTGTGTCAAAATATAGTGTGTATAATTTTCCCTCTTAGCTGCTTTTGCTTAGTTTCACTTATGTCTGGATAATATGTTTCAGTATTTTTATGTATTCATATAAAATGAAATATTAAGACAATGAGCATCTCTTTTGAGGAAAGCGTGAGCATCTTTTAGTCCTAGACCTACGTGCCTATTGCAGGTCCTCAAAAGAAAGGCACTTCTTAAGAACAAAGAATAATTAATTTTAGCCTGTTTTAAAATATTTATCTACCACATGTATTCTGAGATGGGAAGTTATCTTCACAGAAATTCAAGGAAAGGAAACAAATATCCTCTTTAAGTCACATTTTCTGTCACTCACTATATCTAATCTTCACGTCCCAACACATGGGTATTTCCTCATATCCATGTCTCATTTTGTGATGTCTGCACAGGCTAAACAGATTAATGCTTCAAAATTATTTTATTCAAAGGTGTGTATAAATTAAAAGCATGGGAAGTCTTTACTTAAATCTCTTCTGCTGAATTCTTTTTCAGATTTTCAATGTTTCTTTTAAACATTGTTTAATACAAAACAAGATGAAAGTGACTGAATAACTTCCAGATGAATAGGATGAATTATTTTCTTTCGACCCATGTCTAACATTTACAAAAGCTTCTTAATTTCTCGATATATGTTGCATTTTAAAACTTACTTCAACTGTCTTTATTCTGAAGACCTAATACAAAAATGACCTAATTATTCTCATAATTTATAATAATGTTAATGAGATGGCAGGAGAATCATTTTTATTGGCTTTCTTCCTCAGGGTTATCAATATAGAATATTTCCTTTAGTTTTATCAGAACACAGGCATCTCTTTTCTCCTAACATGAGTCTTTTTAATGAAAGAGATATATCACTTTCCACATGTCAATCATGTCACAGAAATTACTTTGAGTTGCTAGAATAGTTGCCTAATTTGAGGAAAGGAAAATCATCTGTCACTACTGACAGAGAATATAAAGTGGTAAGTTCATGATTGCACGTGTTACTTATAAGGCAGATTGTCTTATCAGTGGCATAAAGTTAACACATTACTGAAAAAACTTCCATGACAAATCCTTGCTATTGTGATCATACCAAGGGAGAGTTAAAGGCGAAGACAATTAAAACCACGTTTTTTCCTTCTTTTAAAATTAAATGTATTGGAACGATATCGGTTAATAAAATAATATTGGTTTCAAGTGTACAAGTTTATGATACATTTTTAAAAGAACTGCTAGTTGCCCACTCTTAGATGATGATAGTCAACTTGCTAGGGCAACTGTTATGGACTGAATGTGCCCTTCCCCCCATTTCATATGTTGAAATCTAATGTCTAATGTGGTGGTATTTGTAGGTGGGGCATTTGGTATGCAATTAGGTCATGAAAAGTGAACCTTCATGAAGGAGGTTTCTGCCTTTTTTAAAAAGGGGCCAGAGAGCTATCTTCTCCATTTTCCTTCATGTGAAGATACAAGGAGAAGCCAGCTTTCTAATACAACCTGAAAGAAGGATCTCACCAGAACCAGACCATGCTAGCACCATTACCTCAGATTTCCAGCCTCCGCAACTATACGCAGATAAATGTTGATAAGCCACCTACATTACTGTATTTTCTTAGAGCAGCCTGAGCTGGTGAGGACACTAGCCCACAAAAGCAGGCACGTGCAGTGAGGACTTGGTGTTTCTAAGCCTGCTGGGGAGATAGCACGCCCTGAGTAAACTGGGTCACAGTGTTGTGCGTTGTGATTATTTTTCTCAATGGTTTACATTTCTTCTTTATTTATTCCTTGAAACTGCCTGTATTGCAGGATTTTCATGGATGAAATACAGAACAGAATTGATTCTTTTTTTTACAAAATTATGGTACAAACTTGCTCAATTTTCTATCTTATTTCTAACAAATCTTACAAGCACACAGTTTGTAAAATAAACCATTAAGGATTGCATGTGTAGAGGATGCAACAAGGGACAAAAAGTAATATAAAATGAGCATATAAACCAACATTTGGACCAACACAATACTGAGTGCTGGCAAATGTTCATTACATCATGGGGGAAAATTAGCAGAAGGAGATGCAGTTCAGTGCTGAAACAGTTAAACAGAAACCCTAATATATTGCTGTTCCTAACCATCCATCCCACATGAAAACAAAGTCAAATTCTGGGACAGAAAATCACACACATTTATTCAGTACTCACCATTAACAGCTGCTTTTGAAATAAAAAATAAATAACTTGGTTAATAATTGAATAGCATTTTGTTTCTAAATGGAACCTGCTTCCCCATGGATTACCTGGTTAATCACGACTAGTTAGTTTAGTTATCAAAAACTGCACTGAAAATTTTTTTCGAGGGTACATATGGTACTAGTTTCATTAGGAAAATAAACAAAAAACTAGTTATGATCACGAAGAAGTCTATGCAATATGACAGACAAATATTCCACTAATTAACATATATGAGGAGTTTTAAAAATATATATCATTTTATTATTTACAAAAATACAATTAAAAATAAGCTTCCACATTTTTACAGAGCAGAGACCAGCAAGTCATTGCTTAATGCCACTGGATTCTCTGCAAACAATAAACTTCAACTGTAAGATTAGAAAGTTGTAGTTCTGCATTAGTCTTTAAAAAATAATCCTGAGAAAATGATTTATTTTCAATTAATTTGGAAATCAGCCTCTTCACGGGAAATAATGGCTCTTCACAAAAAGAGATTATGATTTCAGCCTTCTGCTATGAGGCAGAGAAACTGGTTGCTAAGAAGAATAAGAGAACAGAATAAAAGGCATACTCGAGAGAAGGAAGGTTCTGGGGACGAGGCAGCACAGCAGTCGAAGCTCTGTCTAGTTGAAGTGGAGTCAGGGGAGGCAGTGCATCGGACAGAGCCAATGCTACTCATTTGCTGAGAGCTTGGGTTCCAGTGTTAAGGAGAAATGGGTTTAACTCCTGCTCAGATCCTTACTATACTAGCTATGTGACCTTGGGCAAAGCACTTAACTTCTTTGATTCTCAGTTTCCTTACCTGTAAAGTGAAAATTATGATAAACCTGCTTTAAGAGTTGGGAAAATTAAGTATGAAAATGGGGTAAAGAGAAGCAACTATATGGGAAAACATATTTGACAATGATACCTCAGACAAGGGTTTGATCTCAAAATATATAAAGAACTCATATGACTCCACTCCAGAAAGACAAGCAACCCAATATAAAAATGGGCAAAAGACTTGAACAAACACTTTTCCAAGGAGGACATACAGAGGGCCCAGAGATACATGAAAAGATGTTCAGTTTCACTAGCCATCAGAGAGACGCAAATTAAAACCACAATGAGAGAGCACTTCATACCAGTCAGAATGGCCATCATAAAGAAATCAACAAACAAGTGTTGGAGAGGATGTGGGGAAAAGGGAACCCTAGTGCACTGTTGGTGGGAATGCAGACTGGAGCAGCCACTGTGGAAAACAGTATGGAATTTCCTCTGAAAACTAAAAATGGCACTGCCTATTGACTTGGCAGTTCCACTGCTGGGATTATATCCTAAGAACCCTGAAACACCAATCCAAAAGAACCTGTGCACCCCAATGTTCATAGCAGCACAATTATAATAGCCAAGTGCTGAAAGCAACCTAAGTGCCCATCAGTAAATGAGTGGATCAAAAACTATGGTACATTTACATAACAGAATACTACTTAGCAGAAAGAAAGAAGGAGCTCCTACCCTTTGTGATGGCATGGATGGAACTGGAGAGAATCATGCTAAGTGAAATAAGTGAGGCGGTGAGGGACAAATACCATGTGATCTCATCTATAAGTGGAACCTAATCAACAAAACAAACAAGCAAGAAAATATAACCAGAGACACTGAAATTAAGAACAATCTGACAGTAACCAGAGGGGAGGTGGGAAGGGATAGTGGGGGAATAGCGGGGAAGGGATTTCAGGAACAACTATAAAGGACACATGGACAAAATCAAGGTGCAGGGTTGGAAGCACAGGAAGGAGGTGGGGATGGCTGTGGTATCGGGGAGTGGTGGGGATAAATGCAGACAGCTGTACTTGAACAACAATAAAATAATTTTAAAAAAAGAAAATGGGGGTAAAATGTTCTATATAGACCAATGCACAATATGCATTCAGTGAATGGTAGCTTTGATGTCTATTACTGAAATAAAGCTCAAGCATTTTGGATATACAAAAATTTTTTAAAATAGGTTTTTGTTTTGCTTTGTTTTACTTTTTCAACAAATAGTACTAAAAATTCTGAAACAATATGCAAAAACTTTCCTGAGTGCTGCTGAATTACTCAACTGACAGAATAAGCACATGCGTAGGATACCAAAAAATAAACCTCATAACAAAACAAAAATTAAAAGAGAAACAGATGATCAGAAAGGCCATAGAGAAGCTATTTTATCTTTCATGATGGAAGTTTTATGTCATTTTAAAATAGTCATTTTATAAATTTATCCATTGAAATATACTGGGAAAACATAATATTTTTAGTATTTGTGTCTTGTAAAGAGTATGGCTTCTAATACGATAAGAATACCAGAGGACACCAGAAGGTGTCCACTGAACCCAAAAGAAAAATTCAAGCCAGATCAAGTTCTCTTCTCACTAGTTTCCTAGTGAGATGAAGTGAAAAATTCTGTTATCAGAAGCTCACACTGAAATACCCACCCTATGTTGTATATGCATTTGGTACAATTATTGAATGGTAAAAAATACAGTTCTCTGTTTAGAATTAACATTCATTTATTCTCAATAAATTATTTTATCATTTTTCATAATATCTCAGGTTCAAGGACCCTCTTGATATGTACCTAATTTTATTGACCCAAGGCAGAGCAAAAAATATACAAAAAAATCTCATATTCATTAGGATTCCTAAGTTTCATAACTTTATTTTCTGCCAAGAACCAAAATTCTATTGGGAAGTAAAACTTTATGCTTTAATGATTATTTATATTTTAGTATAACTGAATTTATAAGCTCTTATAATGAAGAAAGAGACATCACAGATGTGGGGAATGTAAGCAAGAGAGATGGGAGGTCCTTCTGGTAGGAAGGACAATGGGTCTCAAGGGGAATGGAGGTACTTTGCCATAATGGCGTAGACCCGCACTATTAATCTCTCTATTCATGCAGCAGGCCAATATTTTCTGCAATAGTATCTGCTATGTATTTTATTTCTTAATAATTATCATTCTCCCAAGCCCTCAACCATTTGAAGCTTGTGTAAGGAAGGCATTGGCAACAAGGTGGGTAGGGCATAAAACAAAGGGAGCTCCATTTTTTAAAACAGGGCTTTGCATGTACCCAAACTAAGGCTCACTTTCAAGAGCAAGGGGTAAGTCCTTCTGACATCCAAATTCTATGGAGATCAACTATAGTGTAAATTATAATGGGAGAAATGGGGAAGAAGTCAGGACATGACATAGGGGGGTGGCCATGATGAGCAACAGGTAGGTACGTGGGTGTAGCATTTTTAGGCAGAAAGAAGGCCCTGGAATGGTGTTTTTAGTTATGTGTCTCAGGTATAGCATGGGAGAAATCTAGATAATAGAGTATCTTTCAGTCAGAAGAGCCTATTATCTCTACATTCAAAATATTCTGTATCTGAACCACTTCTACCACTTTCAATTTTACATACCTGTTCCAAGCCACTATTATCTTTCCCTGGGTTACTGGAATTGTCCTTAACTCACCTCCTACTAGTCTCCCCTCCCACCACACCCCCACCCAGTCAATACACGCCCAATTGAGAATATCACCTATAGGGCTTCTGCTGACGGTAAGTCATGTTAGGTTACTTAGGTTACTCTTCTGTTCCAAACTCTCCAATGGTATCCTATTAATCTCACAGTAAATGCCGAAGTCTTGAGTTTAATAAGGTATGTACAGTGACTTGAACAATGTGTCACCTGAAACTTGTACAAAGTCATTAAGTATTTCTGGGATGAGTTAAGAATAGTAAATAAATTTCTTCTTATTTGAAGTACAAGCTAAAGACCTTTTGGTTGGCTATGAGGCTTTACAGCTCTGCTCCTCACATCCCATTTCATCTCTAACCTTCCCTTTCTTCTACCTTCTGGCTAAACAGAGTAGTCCCCTAACTTAGCAGGCAAGCTATCATATCAACTCAGGATGGGAAGTCGGTCCATTCCTTCTGCCTGAAATGTCCTCCCATGACACAGCTGTGTGACTTCCCACTACCTGTCTCTGCTGAAGGTTTTGTGAATCCTTCCTTGACCATCTTATTTAAAGTTATAATATGTATGCATCCCTCTTTTCTGCATTATTTTCTATACAATGTTTATAATTATATAGTATGCTATACATTTTACTTTTTAATAAATCATTCTTGCCACACACCAGAAATTAAGTGTTAGGATAGGGGAATTTTCATCTTCTTTACTCATCGCTTTCCCCCTAATGCCTAGAATAGTGGTGTCCAGTATAGAAGTAGGCATTCAAAAAGCATGTGTACTTAATTTAAGTCAATCATTTAATTATATGAAAGAGGCCTGGTTAGGGATAAAAATAGAAGTAAATAAACATTTGTTACTCCTAAAGTTGCCACTAATGGACTACATCATCTTTTTTTAAGAATTATTTTATTGTTGTTCAATTACTGTTGTCTGCATTTTCCCCTGCTACTCGCCCCCCACCCTGGCCAAACCCACCTCCTTCCCTTGCTTGCACCTTGGTTTTGTCCATGTGTCCTTTATAGTAGTTCCTGAAAATCCTTACCCCCATTATCCTCTCCCCCTGCCCCTCTGGTTACTGTTAGATTATTCTTAATTTCAATGTCTCTGATTATATTTTATTTGCTTTTGTCTTTTGTTGATTATGTTCCAGTTAAAGGTGAGATCAGATGGTATTTGTCTTTTACCGCCTGTCTTATTTCACTCAGCATAATGCTCTCCAGTTCCATCCATGTTATCTCAAAGGACAGGAGCTCCTTCTGAAAATACTTTTTTGTACTTCCTCTTAAAAAATATTTTCTTGTCTCTAGTTCTATTTTGTTTTCTTGTTTGTTTTGTGGGGACAACTGTAAATGAATGACAGTAAAATAAACTTAAAAAACCCCACAAAAATAATAATTTCAATGCTTCATCTACAAGAAAAAGTTAAGATGCTTTATAATATCCTTTGCATATCTAATACATTTCTTTATTTTTATGACAGATTCCATAATTTATTCTATGGCTTCGTTTCAGAAAATAGATATTTATAATTATTGAAGTATTTATGCAACTGCATTAGTCTGGCTTTTGTCAGGATCGTAGCATTTTTTTTAAATTTTTTTCCCTAAATATAAACATAGCATTTTAACATATATATTTTATTTATTTATTTTTATAGAGAGGGGAAAGGTAAGAGAAAGAGAGGGAGAGAAACATCTGTGTGTGATTGCCTCTTGCATGCCTCCACTGGGGAGCCAGCCTGCAACCCAGGGATGTGCCCTGACTGGTAATCGAACCGGTGACCCTTTGATTTGCAGGCTGGCACTCAATCCACTGAGCCACACCAGCCAGGGCTAAACATCATTTTTTACATTTTTCCCCAAATATAAAGAACTATGAAAGATAAATTTATAAATTTTGCTGGTGGGCTTTTCATTCTAATGATGACATAAAAACGAAAAATACAACTCCACAAACACATACAGCTGAAATTCATCAGGGAAAATTCACAAGGCCATCTCCTCTTCCAGGCACTTTGCCCCAGATGTTATAAGGTCATACAGCACCAAGGCTTCCAAATTGTAATTTATAAGGAGCATATATGGTTGTTGTTTAGGTTCCTGACCACTACAAAACCATGGATTTAGAGGCTTGTTGGCTCAAAAACTAATCAAAAGGTGACATATTCTGTTAACTTCCTATTATACATTCATAACATCATCTTTCAATCCAGTGTCATAAAGAATTCATGTAGGACATTAATCATGCAAGACCACTAAATTGTTTGCATTTCAATGATGATTGTTTATTCCTATAAATGGGTTGAGCCCCAACAATTCAACTGAATATATCTCCCTCTCACTCTGGAATGCAAAAGAAAATAAACCTATAGAGGAAACAATGAACTGTGTGTATAATATGACTTGTAGAAAAACTAACATTTGATAGAGCTCTTCTCTTTTTAATGACAAAGACCAATGGCAGAGAGGATAATTCTGTAGGCTCTAATAAAAGAAATCTTGAAACACAAAATGAAACAAAATAACAACAAAACCAGGTATAATCAGCAAACATGTTAAAACAAACCCTCTTTAACATCTACATGAGAGGTTGACTCTGAAATCAGCTAAAATATCTTGTAAATGAAACTCAATACACCTTGCTAGTCACCAAAGCTAAATCTAACTAAAGGGTACCAATCATTAGCCACGACAAAAAAATCTAATGGTAAATTAATTCAGTAATGTCTAGTGAAATGGGCATGGGAACAGCCAGGCTTATGATCTGACTTCTAACCCTAAAGCCACTAATGCTTCTATAAACTTGAGGTTGACACCCAAACTCCTGTCCCCATTTTTTTGATGTGTAAAATGAGAGGGCTCAACTCCATCATTCCGTAGGTTTGTCCTATCACCAACATTTTATGAATCTATAAGGAAACTTAGCTAATCAAAACTTTGCCTGAAAAACCAATGATTTGTCACCTGTTTTTAGATTTCCCCATTGCCTACTGAATAGCATAAGAATAGGATCAATTTGAGACAGCCCTTTCACCCAAGGGTGCCATAACTAATGGACTGTCTAGTCCTGCTTTCTAAATGGAACCCTATTATGCACTTTTTTTTTCCTGTGGTAAAGTGTCTACTTTATGAGCATAATAAATAGCAATTGCCCTTTAATGGCAACTTTAGCTGTGACCATTATGGCACAATTTAAGTGCTTAAAAACACTAATGGGAGTGATACAATGTTAATTATACTAAGGATATGAAGGCTATACAGGAGAACTCCTGCAAAATTAAGTAAAACCCTGGCTAATTCCAATCACAGTCTGTCTGGAAGAGATAAGAGGAATTAAGCATCCTCCTTTGCACTGCATTCCTAATATAACATCACTATTTGCCCACATTGTTTGAGCAAACATTGTAAGTGACTCAGAAAAGTGGGATTCTGAAATAAAAGATTTTTTTCAGTTTGAAAGAGAAAATGATAAATTACTTACACAGCAAATGCATCTTTACTTGAAACAATGCATATGTTCCTGTTTCTCAGCCTAAGGTAACTGATTTTTAAAGAGCTCATTCATTAAATTGTCAGACAAATTTATACTGGCAGAGTTTTTTTTAACTTTTTTTTATTAACTATTTAGAAGAAATAAACTTAAAAAAATAAAACACATGAAGACACTCCTTAACCTTAGAATCTATGGGACAATTTTTTTTAAAGTAAAGGCCATATCAAAGATTTTTGTTTCTTTCCCAAATGTATATCTCTGACTCTCTCTTCTTTTTCTTTTACTCATTTATTAAATGCCATCTGTGTACTAGTGCTGGGCATTAATAAAATGGATAATCTTGATGTCCTTAAGGGGTTTATAGTCTAGCACAGACAGACTTGTAAAAACAAAATAACAGTTAACGTTTACACTTTAGTATCTGTTTCTGGATGTGTATTTTTCTCTCTTTCCCCCCAGCCTCTGTTTTTACCCCTTCAAACCCTCTTGCTTTCCTCATTATAAGTTGATTTACATGGACACCTAACTGAACTTAGCCGAAAGAGTAGAAATCAAGTTACCGATTTAACCAATTTTAATAATCTGCTAGAAATGAAAAGCTCATAGGATTTCATGAAAACCCTCTGCTAGAAAGCCTGGCATTTCAAAGCACTGCATTTTTAAAACTGAGCAAATGATATCTTATAAATAATGGAAATGATTGGGTGACAGCCTACAATTTTGACATATCATAAACTAAGTAAAGCAGCCAGAGGACATGAAAAATTCACTCATTTTAAGCAAGTGACAGTCCTAACTGACTGAAATCATTTAATTCCATTGAAAAGTGTTCTATAATCTCTAAATTATAGGTATTTGTAGGTTATGGCAAACATTTAGATACTCAAAAATTGTTATCCTCACCTTAAATCGTTTATTATCATAACAGACTTTCTAATTTGTCAGTATATCTAGTTTCAAGTGACCCACAGGGCATATGCCAAATACCTGCTTTGGGAGGTTATTTGTTATTTCATCAGCATCATCAGCAACATCAGTGGTACAGCAGTAGGGTAGTTTCCATGACATTTAATCTGCGTTCCCTTTGAAAAACAATGGTATAACTGCTCCTAAGTGTATGTGTTCAAATACAGGACGCTTTGCATACCCTGTTTTTCTAATATATACAGGTCCCAATTCTCTCCTGCTGCTCAGTCAAACTAAACACTAAGAGAGACGGTTTATATACAAATCCAAAGGTCCAATCCCATTGGTATTCTTCATAATCATTTTCTGAAATTTCTTTGTACTTTTTAAAAAGATTTTACTTACTTATTTTCAGAGACAGGGGAAGGGAAGGAGAAAGAGAGGGGGAGAAACATCAGTGTGTGGTTGCTTCTCACACACCCCCTACCAGCAACCTAGCCCAAAACCAGGCATGTGCCCTGACTGGGAACTGAACCAGTGACCCTTTGGTTTGTAGGCCTGTTCTCAACCCACTGAGCTACACCAGCCAGGGCTCTTTGTCTTTTTTATCTTTTAAAAATTAAATTCTATTAGTAAGACTTTAAACTTGGGCATTATGTTTTACTCTTTTCTGATTTCCCCAAGAATTTCTTTTGCTGTATGAACAGACACACAGCATATTCACTAACACTTCTTTCCCCATTTTCATTCATAGGCTTGCACACAATGTTTTTCAGATTGTTCCTTCCTGGTAAACAACTCTGTGTCTGATTATATTTCTTTTGCTATCTGCCTATTTTCCCCCATACGAAACGTCATCATTGTAATCATCCATCATGTGTTTTCAGCCTCTTTCCTGATAACTATAACATTTTCTATTCAACATTGCCATCATTTCTGACTAAGATTGTTTATCCCTCTATTAGATGGTTACTCTGTAAAAACATTCTTTCTTTCACCAGGAAATAGATTTAAAAAGTAAATAACTTTGAGAAAGGACCAAGGACAGAAAGGAAGGTAAGATGATGAGAGAATGTGGAAACTGCATGGGAATGGATAATGCGCTGGAGAGTGAAAAACAGTGGCAATGGAGCTCTGTGCAGGAGAGGCAATGCTAGGTCAGAGGAGCTTGAAATGCGGCCATGGAGAGGGCAGCAGGCCGACCCAAACTCCCTGTGTGACTCTGGGCAAGCCACTGAGTTTCTCTAGAACTGTCTCTTCATGTCGAAAACAATGAGCTCAAGACCCTTGAAGGATACTCCCAGAAGGAACAAAGGAAAAAGGCAGGGCATCTGAGAAGTGTTCAATTATCAGAAGATCAGGGAAAAGAGATAAAACTAAAGAAAAAATTGGGGAAACAATTTAAACACTGGACTTGAAGAAATGGTTAATCATTAAAAATCATCTATTGAAATAAAATTATTGCTGGATTTTGTCCTTTAAAGAGGTATATCTCATACACACACACACACACACACAAATCAGGATTCAGTTGTGGTAGAATTTAGCGCGTTGTTTCCCAGAGTTCTGTAGATGCTAGAAAAATTTGGCATGTTTGAAGTCGGTCCTCTGTAAAATAAAGGGAGACCATATTATTGCCGTGGTAATTACATAAGAGAAAGCAAGATGGAGCCAAAACTCAAAACCTCTAGGGTTTGGCCTCTTACATGTACTTCCTCATCTGAGAGATAAAAGTAATAGGGATCTGACCTCTAGTTTCCATTGGAAACTATTGCATTTAGTTTGTATCAGGATAAATAGAGGAGACAGAGATTAATGGCGAGAGAAATGGATAACCAATTCTTGAAATTCCCATTTTGCTTATGTTAATAAATAGCATAGTAAGTGTAGTATAGGAATAAAAATAGGGATTGTGTCAGCTAAATGGAGAGAGGGCACTCACTAGAATCTTAGTTTAATATACCCCAAAGGTAAATCATTTGTCTAAACATAGAGTTTCTTTTTGGTTGCTGGTATCACAATGACTTTTTGCTTGTTACTTCTGTGCTTGAAAAGGCTGCTTAACTCTGTATTTTTAGAACTATTTCATGAAAATGAAGAGAGATTATTTGAATATATTTTTTAACTTGAAATTTCACTTTCCAAATGAATTTAATTTTTACAAACATTGCCTTGATTCTGCTTTCTGATCAGATATATTTTACTACACATAAACAGAGAGCAGTTGACGCATGGGCCAACAGCTGGAGTTAGAAAATAAGCAGTGGTGTGAATAATCCCAAAACACTGGGTAATTACAAGGAAAATTCCATTTGTCTCTTGAATACACATAATGAGTTGGAGAAAATAGATTTACTAATCTAATTACTTTCTGTTGTAATTGGGCCAATACTGAAATGACTTTACATACCCTGGGTACACAGCAACTGTTGGAGGTGAGGAAGGACCTATAAACATACTGGATACAGAGGGAACAACATTTTTTAACATATAATCCACATCATAAAACACCATTCTTAGAGCTGTGTCTGAATTATGACAAAGCTGGCCAAGTTCTTTAATTCACATGAGGACTTAAACAAAATTCATGCAGATGCAGGTATAGTCAAAGTAAGAGTGAATCATAGTGCCAAGTGGCTTATAAACATTGATAATTTTTTCCTACTTTATAAATGAAAAATTGAAGAAAATAACTGTGCTGTATTTGTAATAACGTTTTATAAAGTGATGGAAATATGGAAAGACTGGATGCTTTTAAAGGTCAGTGTCAAAAAAGAAATGCAGATGAAGGCAAGGAAAAACGAAAGCATAAATTAAGCGTCCATATTTTTAGAGGTTATTATTATGTGCTGAGCATTCTGCTTATATATAAGCAACTTACTAAAACCCCTAAAACAATCCCCAAATGTGTAGGCATATTATTACTCTTTTCCAGATGTGAAAATTGAGGCTAGCGGAATTTGAGAAACATATCTTAAACAAGATACTAAGTTGTAAGTAAAATCTTTCTAATTTGGACCAGGATGCACCTGTCTTAAAATCTTGCTTCCCCCGTTCATGTTTCCTTAAAATAAAGGAAAGGTGGCAGAATGCAGTGCCTTCGCTGGCATAGTGGGGACTCACCCACGCAGAGACAAAGCAGTCCACATCGTAAGGTACATTCTGAACCTTCAAGCCAAATATCAGAAAGACACTTTTTGAAATGTAATAGGGTTCATTTATTTATTTTAAAAGATGTGGGCTGCTGGTATCTTATAAGGCAGGCTTTTCTTAGGACTTTTTGATTTGTTTTACTTAGAAAAGCAGGGGTTGAGGAGAATTAGAGCCGCCAAGGTCTCACAGCTGATTAGGCCTTGACTAATATCTAGGTCATGTGATCAATCTGGACCAGGGCCTCCTCCAGAGCAAATGAGATGCTGGACTCAGTAGCTTTCATGATCCTTTTCACCAATAAAACTTGGTAAATATAGGCATCCTATTTCTTAATTCAGAAGTGCTTGTATTACTCCAACCTACTCCTTTTATCTACACAAACCCTTCAGAGGTGCTGCTGAGCAACCGTCCCGCTCATTGAGAGTTGATCGGAACAAACTTGTAACAGGGGAAGAGAAGCAACCATTTTTAGTTTCTCTGTTGTCACCTGACATGGAGTGGGGTTGAAGATACATGTAGAAGGTGATTACAAGGGACAAAGGACCCCTATTTGCATCAGTTCTTTGAGTACTTTTGGGCTGACTTTACTTATTTCGGGGATGTAAGTTTCTTGATTGGCCATCCTGCATTCAAATTGTATTGATACTGCCAAGTGCATGACTGTATCAGCACACTAGGAAAAGGGTAGGATTGATCCAGATCAAAGGCACTAAACCATAAGACATAAACTTTAAGGGGAAAAAAGACTCTTAAATAGAAATACATATACACAACTTGCTTGCTTTATTTCTCTCTCTCCATTTGTTTCTGTCTTATAGTGCTGACAAGGGGATGAAATCCATATTTTCCCTTTTGGCAGTTTCTAACATGCTACTCTCCTGGTACATAAAAGTGAAAAAAGTAAAATATGGGATGTTTGCCATTTTTATACAGGCTACAATGATGGTTGTTTCTTTCAGATACCAAGCTACTCTATTAAACTTCTCCTCTGACTTAGCGTATTTATCCATCTTTCACTCTCCATCTCATTTTGCTTTGTAGTTGCAGCCAGGGAATTTGAGAAGCTATGGCACCCTACGTTTTAATTCACTCCTAAAGTAATCAGATGATACTTTATACCTGAACAAATGTTTTAACGTAGATTGTCAGCAAACTTTTTATGTGAAAGCCGGTAGCAAATATTGTCATCTTCGTGGGCCATACTGTCTGTCTCTGTTTCAATTACTTAAGTCAGCTGTTTAATGTGGAAGTAGCTAAAGATATTATGTAAACAATCATGGTGGCTGTGCTCCAATAACACTTCATTCACCAAAACCATGCCACAGATCAGATTTAGCAATAAGTTGTAGTTTGACGAACTTGATTTAGATCCTTGGATTTCTGGCCACACATTCATGTAATGTTTTCAAGCATTAAACTATTGTTATATGTTGAACATAAATGGATATGCAAGACAATTTTGGAAACCTATTCTGTCTGGCTTGTTCTTCTCTTGATTTACAGTGAGATGCTACTCCATTTTCTGAGCCCAGATTAAACATTAACTCCAGGGAGTTTTACAGATTTTTTCCAATGTCCATCCTCAACTTACAGCTCAGTTAGTCCTCCTTTGTACAGTTATCACTTCTTACATATATTTAACGTGGTACAATATGACACACTAATGTCTTTGTTCTTCATCAGATTGTAAGATTTTGAGAGAAGGATAAATCCTTATTCATCTTTGATGCTAGTGACAAGGACTGAATTTAGCTTGTAATTCTTATTCAATAAATTCTTTGTCAACAATATGCATTAGGAAGATTGTTTACTATTGTTTTACTTTACGAGACAATTTTATTTTTTGAATTTTAGAGAATATCACATGAACACTGTGTTTATTTAAAAATAATATTTAGATAAGTTATGGGCTGATGTCATAGCCATAGAATACATTTGCTTACTTAACAAACAGAAAATCTGAAGATGTTGAACCATCATATGATCTTATATAAAAAACTGTATTTCACAACTCCCTGTGGGGCTAGTTTCTGCCGGGTGGCTAATTTCTAAGCAATGACATATGAATGAAAAGTTGTGTGGAACTTCTCAGAGAATCCTTAAGGAGACCTGAGCAACTGCAAGGAGGACCCCACTTGTCTTCCCTACCTTCCTCTCTCATTCTTCCTGGACTGCAGAAACTGTGGCTCAATTCCAGGCGGACATACTGGAGCGGCAATACAGAATACACCCGGGATCTTGTTGGAACTCCTGTGCCTCCTGTGGACTGCTTTCCTCCAGAATTCTTCCATGTAGCACTGTTATTTCTGGTTTCTGTTGCAGAAGCCTATCTGATAATATATAACTGATACAGTGCTATGTATTCCTTTCAACATTATGTAATTTCAGTGTATTCTAAACCTTATGCTGATGTATCTTTGATAATACAGAAACAAAAGAAAACACCTTTGAATGCTAAAAGACATAAGAAAGTATGATAAAAAAGATAAAGATCAGAAAAGATAAACATCAGGCTTTTCCAAAATGAGACAGTAATTTTTTATAAAATAAATATTAAATATTTTTTAATCTAAAATCAAATATGAACTATGAATATGGCCCCTTCCTATATCTCTCATAAGACTATTTCTCATATCAGGCTAGCGTTTGGAGTAATTGCTGTGATAGGAGGACAAAATAACATGTAGATGTTGCTGTGGAACCATTTAAACACTAGCCTGGTTCCATTCTTGGTTCTGACTTTTAGCAAGATATGTGATTGTTGGTGTTTTTGCGCCCCTTAGTGTTTTCCAGAAGGTTGACCATGGTCAGGGGAACACGGTCCCCACTTTGGAGAGTAGTGCAGACAGTGATTTTAAGTGCGGGGAGAAGCCAGAGCACCGGGTTTTCCCCTAGATGGGTCACACCCCACCTGTGTGCTCTTTAGCATGCTGCTGAAGTTCCTAGTAGCTCCGGTTTTCCTATCAATGACACAGCAATAACAGTATCGACCCAATTGGGTTCTGAAATGGTACAATGGATTAATCTGTGTAAAATACTTGGGAACAGTAAACACTATTTTATGTTTAGCTATTTTTTTCCTTTGCCACCCATTGGATTTTAACAGGGATCCATAATCTACCACTTGCCATTTTGTGACCCAGAGAGAGACACTCAACTTCTTTGAAGCCTTCACTTTTTTATATCTAAAATGAAGAAATATCAACCTATTAATCCTATTTTAAAGATTGATTAAATGCCTGGCCCAGGGATTTTGTCATCCCTTTACTTTCTCTTTTACTCTTAGTTATTGCCAGTTATATTTCCCTCCATCTAACCATCTAAATAGGTAAATATGTCATTTGAATGAGATGGAATTCACCTCATGGGCAATCGCATTCTTTTTATAAATTTACACATAAGTTATGCACACCAATAAAAACATTTAAATGTACTTATTTACATGTATAATCAATAAACACTGTATTTACCAATCATTTTGTATGAATTTTATTACAGATAATGTAATTATGTAATTATATATATTATAGCATGCAAACCTATCTCTCACCTAATACTGCCTATGTAAAAGTTAAACACATAATTTTACTGAAAAGTGATTCTGAATTTTTCATCTATGTATTTAACTGTGTAAAAAACTCCCCATCCCTTTTCATTCCGCTTTATTTTTTAATTGAATGTATTGGAATGACAATTGTTAATTAGATTATATAGGTTTCAAGTGTACATTTCTATGATATAGCATCTGCATATTGCATCGTGTGCCCACCACCCACAGGCAAATCTGCCATCACCATATATTTGATGTCCTTCACCCTTTACTACATCCCCTCTTCCCTCCTGTAACCCCCAGACTGTTGTCTGTGTCTGTGAGTGTTGTTTGTTTTTCTTGTTTGTTCACTTGTTTCTGTTTCATATCCCACATATGAGTGAAAGCATACAGTTGTTGGCTTTTGCTATCTGACTTCTTTTGCTTTGCATGCTATTCTCAGTATCTATTTATGTTGTTGTAATTTCATCTTTTCTTATGCTTGAGTTACATTAGCTTTTGAAGTAAGAGAGTGAATCTAAACTTGATTTGGATAGTAATCAATGAACCATCTGCCTAATTACCTGCAGGGACTTGCAGACTATCCCAGAATATCGTTCTGCCTGGGAAGCTCTCATTCTGATAACATTTATATTTTTTATGAATACTGTTTTATAGGTCACAATATCTGTCAAATTATTAAGAATTGAGTCTCAATTCCCTCTATAAAATAAAGAAAATGGGAACTATGATCTCTCAGGTTTCTAGTTATACTTTTCTGTGAATTTATGGCTCTCTGGAGATTTGGTTTAATAAAAATGATTGGCAGAGAGGGCAGAAGGAAGGAAGGAAGGAAGGAAGGAAGGAAGGAAGGAAGGAAGGAAGGAAGGAAGGAAGGAGAAAGAGTGCAGAGGAGAATACTGGTAAATTTAAAACCAGATCGAGAGCCATGTTCGCAGTCCACTGACACATGGAAAAAAATTTTATATAACTTTGTTACTGCCTCTCCATAACAAAAGGAAACCTGCAATTGCCTGTGAGAATGTGTTTTGGATCATAGTTGGACGTAAAAGTCACTAATGCGATTTTTGTCAAAGCTTCTTAAAGCTTTCACAAAAAGGGGGATACTCACTCTGCATGTCTGTAAATTCATTCTTGGTATGCGCCATGACGGGTGTGGGCATTAAGGACAGTGGGAGGGAAGAACACTACTGAGGCATCTGGTCAAGTGGGCTAGCACCTTCGCACAGATCCTCATTGCTGAAGGAGTCCCAGTAATATATTCCTACCGTGAAGCATGTATTATCAACCCAAATCAAGATGGTAAAATATTCATTCCTCACTTTATGTAAGTTGCACAGAATAAAATCCAAGCTCACAGGTATAGGATTCTGTTAAAGCTGCATACATATTGCAGGGAAAACTGCAAATAAACTATGTATATTAGGTGTCTAAATCGAGCTTTTCACTTTTGACTCTCTCTTAGCAGCTTTATGTTTTTTTAACTTTTTACTTTCTTAAATACAGCAGGGCTTGGCCAATACAAAGTCTGTAACTGAAACTAAGAGGAAATTGAATGTAAATAAAAAATCAAGAAGCTGAACATGTTTCTTTGAAGACAATTTAGGTTTTCTACAAGTGACAGTTGGAATAAATTGTGTTCATTGCAAAAGAGAAAGGAATGGGTGTTTGACAGATGTGGAGTTACCCATTCAGTTGTTAACTCTGCAGAGTTCAATATGGGTAAAGACAAAACCTGTGTCTCACTGTATTCCTAACACATAATGCAGTTTCTTACACAGAACTAGATGTGCAATAAATATTTTTAGCTATTGTTAAGTAAGGGGGCAAAGAAAAGTTTAGATTATATATGGCAATATATACAATACAGAGCTTAAAAATCTGTACACATTTGGCTGGGTAAGATTAAAACTCCCAAAACACAATTTTTTTTTGAAAAAAGAAGTATTCCAGATTTATTTTTGCTTGGTGATAGTTTAGAAACAAAGGAAATATATTTGGGAATAAACTAATAAACACACCAATTTTTTAAAGCTGAAGTAGCCCAAAGAAAGTGGAAACAAATTAAATGAACTTAAATCATTTTTTTCTCGTTCATATAAACACTTTGTTGAATTACAAAGATTTTTTAGCAATATAAACTTGCAGAGGGAGAAAGTGAGATTGTATGAAGAAACTAAATTAAAATTGGATTAAGGAAAGAACTGTAATTGGATACAGATTAACAAGAAACACTATTTGAGCATCCCAGATTAGAAATAGTCAATATCATGGAATGTAGATTAGCTATTAAAATTGTTTATTATTGTAGAACAGAAGGTCAGAGAGTGAAGAATAGCACAGTAGAAGGACAATTTTGAAATAAGTTAGAAATGAACAAGTCATGAGAAGAGAGAGAAAAGGATGCATTTAGGTTTAGATTTAGATGTTTTTATCCCTACCATATTCTTAGGCCAAAAAAAAAAGAAACTAATAACACCCCTTCTGACTTGGATGTGTCTCAAGCTAAGGGCTGACCTGCTGTCTCTAGTCAGTAGTTGCTACTGAAGAACACTGAGGAAAAGAGGAAAAAAAAAGAAAGTTAATAATCCATACCTACAGTCAACTATTCTTTCAGCTTTCTTAGTTATAAGTAGAAAAGAATTTTAAATATTCCCTTCATGAAGGAGAATCCAATCCTTAAGTCAGTCTGCTCACTGGAGAAACTGAGTTAGAGGGAGAAATCACAAGTAAAATTGACATTCAGAAGAGATATATGTGAAGTTACAGAAAAATAAATGACTTGAAAAAGATAAAACAGACTCTCCAAAGGCATCAACAACAATAATCCATGATTTTTTTAAAATTTATTTTTACAGAATTTACTGAGGTGGCATTGGTTAATACAATTATATAGATTTTGGATGTACAATTCTATAATACATCATTTGTACATTGAATTGTGTTCAGCATCCCTTCCATCACTATTTATATCCCTTCCCTACCCTCTTCTACCTCTTCCCACCCTCTCCCCTCTGGCAATCACTGTTCTGTTGTCTGTGCCTTTCTTTTTTTCCTTTACCCTTTAATCCCTTCACCCCTTTTGCCTGATTCCAGACCCCCTTCATTAGTTTGTTCCTGGATCCATGAGTCTGTCTCCACTTTGTCAGTTTATTTTGTTCATTGGATTCCACATACAAGTCAAATCTTAATGATAGAGATTAAAAGGACAACAATAACATTTCTTCAACAATATATTTAATATCTTAATTTTTACCATTTTTACAAATAATAGTTTCCAGAAGGGTATTGGTTGGGATAATGAAGACTATCTTGACACACTGATGAAACACAGTGATGGACTTTTCTGAAGACCCAGCTGAACAGAGGACGATTTTCAGCTGCTTCTATAAATGTTCTCAGTTTTCTCTCAGCCAAGGGATTGCATCCTAGGCAAAGCTTGAGGTTGAAGGACTGAGAGAAGGGCTTTGAGCACAGAGTGGACTACAGGGAAGGGTCTTTTTAAATATTATTCTTTAATTACAGTTTACATTTAATATTATTTGTATTAGTTTCAGGCATACAGCACAGTGACTAGATAATCATACTTCTCAAAGTATTCTCGACTGACATTTCCAGTACCTAACTGGCCCCACCCATAGCTATTACAGTATTACCGACTATTTTCCCGATGCTGTACTTCACATCCCCGGACTGTTTTGTAACCACCAATGTGTACTTCTCATTCCATTCGCCTTTTCCCTCAGTCCCCACACTCCCTCCTTTCAGGCAACTATCAGTCTGTTCTCCATGTCTAAGTCTGCTTCAATTTGGTTAATTTATTTTGTTCTATAGATTCCACATATAAGTGAAATCATATGATATTTGTCGTTCTGTGACTGACTTGTTTCACTGAGCATAATACCCTCTAGGCCCATTCATGATGTCACAAATAGTAAGACTTCATTCTTTTATTGTAACTGAGTAATATTCCACAGATTTTTTTATCCATTTGTCTACTGTTGAGCACTTGGGTTGCTTCCATATCTTGGCTATTGTAAATAATACTGCAATGAATGTAGGGGTGCATATATTCTTTTGGATTAGTGCTTTGGATTTCTTCAGATATATACCCAGAAGTGGAATTGCTGGGCCATAAGGTAATTCCATTTTTAATATTTTTAAAATTAATCTATTGGGTGACATTGGTTAATAATATTATATAGGTTTTGGGTGTATGATTCCATGATACATCCTCTATATATTGCATTGTGT
>PVKM010015492.1:0-27053 GCA_004027735.1 Carollia perspicillata
AATTTGCAAATTTAATTGAAAAATACATATAGATAAAGATTAAAAGTGTAAATACCAAAATAGAGATGAGTTAAAAATCATCCATTTGGTTCTCTGCGTTGTCCCATAAATGTGTAATTCTAAATAATACAAATAGATAATTAAGGACATAAGATTAAACGTTCAAATATGTTATACTTAAATTTGTTTCATCTTAAGTTCTGTTTCTTTATCATTCCATCGTTATCTATCATTTTACTTGGGCTATTGAGGCAGTACAATGCAAACAATGATTAAAGACTTAACAGACTCTAATGATTAGCTAAAGTCTTAAACTCCTTAGGTAGGTTCGTTTGGCCGTTCGGTTCACCTATCCGCCCAGTGTACACCTACAATCTATACAACAGTATCCCAGGCACAGTCAACGAGACACAGTCCATTACAGGGGAAGGTTTCGCACATGTTTTCTGCAGCAACTGACATTTCACTCAAGCACTTTCCAGTCCCCTGGGGACCTCCATCTGCTACGTGTCAAACTTTTAAGATCTCTCTTTATGAACTTTAACACCCTTTGGAAGCCATGTGAAAGTGAAAGCTCACTTCCTATTGATGACTTTGCTATGAACCAATTCAAGACAAACCCATTGTTCAATGTAGTCTGAATAATTATTCCACAAAGGCACTGTTTTCCAAATTGTAGTATGTGATTATGACTATCGCTCTGGCTTTTTACAGCCTATCGTTGTTTTTCACAGACATACCAGTCACGCAACATTTTCCGTTGTTGCCGCCATTGCTGTTGTTACAATCCCCCTTTCGTGGATTGTAAAAGGTTAATGTTCGGTAATGCTTCAACGGTGTTTGCTGAAAATGCAATCTGGTTACATAATTTGATGTCTGTAGGCGTGCATCTTGTTTTTAAGCAAAACAAGACATTTAATGGAGCTAAGTGCAAAACCACGTGGCAGTTACCAAGGTGGAAACAACTTGTTTTCTGGCCAGTGATGTGATCCTTACACACGAGTGTCCACCTGTTTGCTTGCTGTCTATTTATTTATCCGCGCATCACTCACACATAATAAGGACCGCGGAAAGGGAATAAGGAGCTACCCGTCCACCTGGAGTGGGTCTGAGAACAACCCCATCAGCTCGGGCTCGGCGTCGATGCCTGCCTGTGTTCCACTGGACTCTCTATGTGCTTATTTATTTAGTTTCTGCAGTTGTATAGAACTATTTTAAATAAAGTATCCGTTTTGAATAAGAATGTGCTTCCCCCAAACATCTTGATGACACGAAGACATGGACTCTCAGTTCCACCGAATATCATCAGTTTGTACCAGGTGACTTCACATTTGCTATGATTTTAATCCATACGGACAGACACGCACCTTTTCTTAAGTATTCCTTTTCTATGGCGAAAACGAAACTAATTATGTACATACAGATACAAGAAAAAATGCCTTAAGAGATAAACACTTTTGAGGGCTTCACAGTCACATAAATTCATACTCCAAGGATGGCTCTTCTCCTTTTCCCTTGGAAGCCAGACTCTGTGACAATTTTCTCCTTAATCGCCTTTAGTCTCCCCTTCCCAGTATCGCGTCGCTCCTCGCCTGTCCTGTGCTCACAAAGATGCTCACATGTTCTCCAACAGAAAAATGCCCCTGCCCCATCGCCCCCTGGAGCCGCCAGCCTCGCCCCCTCCATTCTTAGGCGAGCTTTGGAAAGAGTAATCTACGCTTGCTGGTGCCACCGCCTAGCTTTCTGTCCATCTCTTCACCCTCTGCAACCCGACGCCCCCCCACACTCCTCAGCAGTTCACTCCTCCTGCGCAGCCCAGAGGGCGTCGTTGGCGCCCACTTAACTCTCGAGACTTTTGCAAGCTTTGGACTCTGCAGATCATGCCCTGTCTCTCTGGTCTCCTGTGATGTGATGTTTGGTTTTCCTTTTGTCTCTACGGAAGGTGCCCCTTGGTCTCTTTAATTGGTGCTTCTTCCGTCCCTTGTGTTAGATGTTAATCACCTCAGGATTTTATCTCAAGCCTCTTCTTTTCTCACTTTATTTGCTTTGGGGGAGAGATTTAATCCTGCCCCATAGCTTCAACTACCATTGTAGGGGTCATTTAGTATGGGGGTGTGGCGAGGGAAGTAGGTCTACAGTTATAAGCATGTGAAATGCATTTTATTCTTGTATTAGCATTTATTATGTATTATTTTCCATACAAACAACAGTAAACCTAGCTGCATACATGTTTAAACAAAATAGAATACACATACTAGCTTAATAGATTCTGAACTTTGATGTCCCACAAACACCTCCAATACACCCCATCCACGTCTGAATTGCTAACTCTACCGTGAACAAACCCTCTCCTCCGACTTGGAAAACCCCATCCCTCGGCCAGTCCTGCATACATGAGGGTCGTTCAAGACATCCTCCTCCTCCCTGACCCCAATGCAATCGATTAATTGGCAAACCTTCGTGCTATCTACGTGAATCAGTCTTCCTTTCCTCCCAGGTTCTTGATGCAAACTTTTCTATTTTGTCACCTTGACAACTGTAATATTACCTAAGTGATGAATTTGCTTGCAAGTGCTGACTCCCGGTCCATTAGATTTTGGCTCAGCAACCCCTTCGGTTCTAGGTTCAGGCACTTGCCGCGGTGATCGTGGACACAATGGCAAACAGGCCCCGGCCCTACAGAGCATCCTCTCTGTGGGGAAGGCCCCCTGCATTCTACACTGCTTCTGAGGACTTCATACAATGTAAATACGACCTTACCAGCCCTCTGCATGACACTCTTTCAGAGCCTCCCTGTTACCTAGAAGGGCAAGTGCCAACTCCTTAGTGTGGCCAAGCAGGCCCTTCATGATGCGATGCGGT
Source organism: Carollia perspicillata (assembly GCA_004027735.1). Classification (NCBI taxonomy): domain Eukaryota; kingdom Metazoa; phylum Chordata; class Mammalia; order Chiroptera; family Phyllostomidae; genus Carollia; species Carollia perspicillata. The sequence continues at coordinate 2,863 of PVKM010015492.1, forward strand.
TAGGCTGGGGCTCCCTGTGCAGCCTGGGCTCTCACGGCTCATCCACGCACCTGTTCCCTGTACCAGACAGCTTGTGGCTCTTGGAACAGTCCTTGGGGATTTTACATTTTCTCCTGCACTGCTTTGTCTATGTCCTGAATTTCTACACATCCCTTAAGCCTGTGTTCCAATGAAACATTCTCTCTTTCTCTGTTAGCAATGGTGTGCCCTGTGCTGATGCAGGCTTTGCATACTGGGTTGTAATACCACTTACCGCATTAAGATAGAGTTACAATGTCCACCTGCCTGTTTGCTTGACCAGCCTATGAATTTCTAGAAGCCAGGCAATATGGCTTACTCATTTTTTGTTTTCCAACACCTGTTACGATACCCATGATTTAGTATTCATTGAATGAGGACATAGTTGATATACTAAAGAGAAATCAATTTAAAAAGTCTCACCTGAACTTTATTCAGTTTCAGTTTCTGTGTGACCTGAAATAATATTTAAAGTCAAGGTACTATCCATAAGACATTTTAAATTGCCCTTTTCTCACGTTTACATGCATTTGTATCAATTTTAATAGGTATTTTAAAAAGCTCTTAATTTTGTTCATGTGCTATCTATTAATCAGGGAAAAGTATCTCAAATCCACTGATAAATACAGCAAAATTCCAGTACAAAGAAACCTCTGTTTACATTACTCGGTAAATACGTGCAAGGTTTTCACGTTTAAAGCTGTGTGTGTACATAATGTTAATAAACAACATTATTATTTCTTGGGAAGGATATTCTCTAAATAGCATCAAAACATTAGTCAGCTGCTTTTGAAACCCCTGAGTACCCTTGGAATGGCAAATAAACTAAGGTTCCAAAGCCCTAACACTTATTTTTTCTATTTCAGTGATAATTACATTAATAAACCTGATTCAGCAGTCACTGCTGTTCAATCCATTAATTAAAACAACTTTACTGCCACCACTGTGATTCTCCAAGCATATCGAAAACACATTCAAAAATCAAAATAGCATACATCATCAGTTTTGATATGTGCATAGCATGCTTTCCTTTGGTTTCAACTCTGCAATTAAAAAATATTTAGAGTTTAAACAGAGATGGTATATGTCCTATAAACTTGGAACAAAAATACTTAGAACATAAGTTGAGTTTTGTAGAAATGGCCAGAGTCGTGCAAAGAGCAGCAAATGGTCAAACAGGTTCTGAAAATCCTCTTAGAATAGAGGATAGAAATGTGCACACAGTCCTTTAAATATCCTTCAGGGGACACAAATGCTTCAGGGATAACAACAGAGGTGGTGGACTTTACCGTCTTCTGAATTCTAGTTTCATACTACTCGATTTTTTAAAATCACGTAAATCACAACCTGCAACTTAGCCACGGAATCAATATCTCTCATTCTTAAATGAAATATGGAGGTTTTTGCTAAAAGAGTGACAAGTCATTATTTAAACTGAAATGTATACACATCAAGGCAACGCGATTATTTTTATATGTTAGAAACTATTGGACTATATTTTGCCAAGCAGCAAGTTAAGTCAAAGCTTGATTTAATAACCATGCAGCATATTACTTTTGCTATTTTTGACATCCTAGAGCACCTAAAACATAAAATATAATTTACAGCAGCGGAACATGCCAGAATTGACCATTACGTGCCAGAAGAGGACCCGTAATGGAATTTATATGCAAGTTATAGTTTAGTGTGTGTAATAGAATCTCATAAAATTAGAATAACACTGAAACACCATTTATTTCTTTGCAGCAAAGGATTTCCATCTTCATTCTTACAATCGATTTCCAAGGTAGGCTGAAAGGTTCTTGGATGGAGTTCAAAGGCACGGCATTAGGCTAGTTAGGCACAATGATACACTTCTCTTCAAATTATCTTCAGAAAACTCAAATAGCATCATCCCCTTTGTGAGAAGAGCCAGAGGAGAAGTGACATCGGCGTCCTTGTCGGAGGCATCACAAGTATGTGACGTAACAGGGTGCTCCGATGCCGTCAGCAATTTCTCAGACACTAGTCTAGAATTTGACTGGTAATAGAAAAGCTACAAGTCCGTCCACACTTCCTCTCTCTCACCTACACCTGGCTGCTCAGAAAGAGAAGTGAAACTGCCCACTCTTTCCGAGAACGCGCTCGGCCTCACAGGCTACTCTGGACTGTGGAATAGCTCCGGTTCTCCGCTGAGAAACTGAAGTAAAGGTTATCACCAGAACGGGTTATCAAATTGGCTTAAGGGGCACGCCTTGTTCCTTTTAAAGTACAATAACGCGACTTTTAAACTGTATCGACATAGATGGTCAACTTACTAAAATACTGGCTCAAAGGACAAGTACACCGGTTCCTGGAAGTGCTTTGCTGGGCAAAGCGAGGATCTACGACACCTGAAAGCACTGCGCTCGAATGCCAGAGTGTGCGTTAGCCGACTCAGCCCTGAACACTTAGCACCATGCGCACTTAGCGCAGCTTTCGTGAGGGCCCGTCACAGGTATATTGCTGAGAGCCCAGGTGAGAACCAGTCTTCCCAGAATGATTTATTTCATACTGATGCACAGCAGTTCAATTGCCTCGTAATTGACGACTGGCTGTCTAAGTAACGTGCCTTTGAGGAAAACGCTAGTTTTGAAATTGCCTTTGGCCAGGACGGGAAGGAGAATGCTGAAGTCTTTGAAGTCTGCGGCCATCAGACTAATTATCGGCGCCGTTCTATACACGTTCATTTAATTATAGTAAATTAAAAAGGATGTGGGGCTTTGGAGGAAAATAAAAGAATCAGTAAATGGTGACAGAAATTCCAGGGTCTGCAAATGATCTCTGCAAATGATCAGTGCAATCCTGGAGGAGACCAGTATTTCTCCCTCACCTTTCCAAAGGTGCAAAGACGTCCCTGATGTGGACGGAGAGTACAGAAGGGGGAGAGGAGGGAAGGGACGTTTACTGTGGGCCCAAACTATGTAGGCACTGTACTTGACATTGTTTATCGAACTTCACCTTTATAACTATTTAGGAAGGAGATACATAAATAATTTTCCAGCTCTTTTTCCCCTGACCTTTGGGTTTTATTTTTTTACTGTTGTTCAGTTACCGTTGTCCCCCCATTACTCTCCCTTGCCTCGCCCACCCCCGGTCCCACACTTAATCTGCCCCCCTCCCCGTTGTTCTTGTCCATAGGTCCTTTGTGTATGTCCAGCTCTTATAAATAGTAGGACCGCACACTTAATTGGGAATTCATTAGATGCCAGGTGCTGTTCTAAGCATGTTATACAACCAAACTCAATGAGTCCTCACCTGTAAGGACTGAATACTGGAAGGAGACTACTGCACAGGAAGATTAAAGAACTTGCCCAAGGTCACATAGTTGGGAGATGGGAAACCAATTCGAACCCAGGGGGTCTGCCTGCTACAACACCTTCTCAACTACTGCCCTCCATGGAGGCTCCCGAGCTTCCGAATCATGATGAGGTACAAGAGGAGTGCCAAATCCCCTGGTCTGTCTGACCTCAAAGGTCACTCTCCACTGTGTGGAAGAGTCTGTGAGGACAGGGAGGAGGAGGAAGGTGAGGACTACAGTGGGAGAGCACACATCTCTGGAACGAGCAGTTCAACTAGGCAGAGATGGAAAAGCTGGGAACTTGAACTTGGGGTGATGCAGAAACAGAGTCGTAGGGGTCGAGTGAAAAGGCCTAAACCGTAAGTGGTGCGGTCCAAACCCAGGCATTCTGCATGACATCATACCACTGGGTGACAAAGGACAGAAATATAGGCTTGGATTCCCCTGGGAAAAGATACACAAATTAACATGTTTAAAGCTGAATGGTTGATATTCTGAAAAACAGCTCTTCGTTCCTGACATTTATGTAGATAATTACAATTGAGATCATAATCCTTGCAAAGCTAAACAGTGGGAAATCAGTTGAGTGTCTTTGTGCAATACATCAGAGAAGGAAAGAGACCTAAAAATCCAAAGGACGCTGGCAATTTTGCCTTGGATGAATCAGAGCATCCCATCACTGACTTCAGGACCTCTCAACTGGTACTGGTACTGGTACTGGTACTGGTACTGCTGCTCCTGGGTGGTCACAACCCACGGGCCCTCTGGCATTTGCCTGGGGCATGGCAGCTGACTTAGGGCAGTGGCAACAACCACGGCAATCAATATGTGTCCAGAAAGGACCACTTCATCCCCTTAATTTGGAACAAAATTAACATTTGGAATTCCATATGAAACTCAATATACTATACCATTTTTCCCCCTCAAAATTCTTTTTCACTTCAAATCCCCCTGGCTGGTAAAGAGTTAGTTTTGCAAAATAATAAATTTTATCACTTGTTTTGAATCTCTGCTCACATGGAGACATGTGACATGGTCGCAATGTTCTTTTACTCTCTGGGATGCTCAGACCATCAAAATTTCATTAGCCTCACAGCGGTTCTAGCGCCTTCTTAACTTGAACTGTTGGCCCCTTTATCAATAAATAAATGAAATCTAATCCCTTTTAGTGACTAAACTCTTCTTTGAAGTTATAACTAGAACATCAGCACTCGGCTTGCATAATTTTACAAATGTTGAATAACATTTTTTTTCTGGGGAAAACAGCCTTCTTCACTGTTATTTCAAATGATGGAAACAGCGAAAGCAAGCTCCGGGTCCAACGGGGATGAAGGGGAGGAAAACGGGTCGGTGTCTGCCGTCTAAATTAGTTTCAACCTGGTGTGTTACACATGGCCTTCTGGTTTCCACTTCCGCTGATGTCCCTCAAGGTCATTCAAACACGAATAAAATGAAACCATTGCAATAACTGGAAGTCAAAGGAAAATGTAACTGGACAATGAATAATCTTTCAAAGCTCAAGCAATTAAAATACCTGAGAAGGACAGACTTGCATTACTTAGTACTTTTATGTTAGAAATATTTGACCTGAAGGAGTGATACTAAAATACGGAATAGTTTTGAGGGAACTGTTTATAAAGATGTTAGGAGACCCATATGTATGATTACAACTTTTAGTTTTTACCATAACCCAGCTTAAGAAACAAAAAGTATTTTTTTACATCAGAAAAAATCCTAAATACTCCTGTTTAATTCCACAATTTAAAATTGTAAGGCCTGCTATATATCTCAGAAAATTATGCTTCCCCAGATCTTGATGTAATTAATTCCTCTAAGTGGAATCTTGTTCCTTTTGACTAATCACTGAAAACTCAGAACAAAGAAATTAATCTGAAATCTTCCTGTGTGCATACGAAGCCTGTGACATAGCCAGCATGCGGGAAGGGGTCATACCTCTTGTATTTCCTTTAAATTTGCTTCCTTAAGCTGGTATTGTTAGAGGAGTTCTTAGACCATCAAAATGTTTTAAAAACAACCTCAGCCAAGCCTTGTGTAAAGAGTAAACACGATTTAAGTCATCACTTGCCCAACACAACAAACATTGCTCCTGACACTTTATACTCCTAACTTAGCTGACCTGTTTACTCAACGAACGCTGCCAAATGTTCTGAATTTCAAGGCAAGGCCCCCGACTCTCTCTTCCTGTCTCCTCCTTGAGTTCCCTAACGACCTGAAGAAATGAGAGAGTCTATCTTTCCTTGCCTTCACAGGGCTCTGAGCGTGAGGTCTCTGCAATCTCTGGGCAAACCAGTCCCTCCTCTAGTGAACAATGATCCGTGCGCGTGGGGAGGGCCAGGGGTGTGAGGAGGTCCTCCTCCCCGTTCCCTAGTCACTGGATGTCACACACTGTTAACTAAAGGTGGCACAGTTGGTAGTCTTATATTTGCTGCAAAGAAAAAAAGATACGGCATGCGTTTGGGAATTCACTGTGAGATAGTTTTAGCAGATACGTAACTTTTAAAAATGATGAAATTAACTTATATTTTACCAAGACCGACACCATAACGAGGTACACTCCTTGAGAGAAAGAGAGAGAGAGAGAGATGCTACAGAGGCTGTGGGCGGAAAGGACAAGCTGACGCGACGTGAAAAATTATTGAACAGATGTGGACACGGGCGGTCAGAGACGCAGACAGTCAGCACTGAATGCATTATGCTGCTGCGCTCTGCTCTTTGTTCTGTAACCATCACAGATTTTTTCATCGTGGATTAAAAAACAACCCAACGCCAAAAGCTACGTGTGAACATAACCATTGTATCTGCAATTGCGCCAAGGCCGGTATGTGAAGATGCAGACGGGCAGGAAACACAGTTCATGCCAAATCTCACGTGTTCGCGGTTAGTGACTTTCGACCCGCACCGCAAATCGATCGGCAGGAGCACGGGTTCTCCCGAGGTGAATGGGGCAGCCCAGGGAAACCGTGGCAGTCTGATTCGAAGACCCGTTTTGTCAGAAAGCGCTGCCCTTGGTCTCTCTTTTGTGCTGGAGTCAAGCCAGTCTCCACCCAAAACCGCCACTTTCCAGAATGAATATATTGAGTGCGCATTATGAGTTGATTTTTGACTTCGGTTTAATGCAACGAAGTACCCCATGGAGACCCTGTTCTAGCTAGTTCGAATCTGACTTTTTTTCTCACGACCAGGAGGGAGAAGATACTGAACAGTGAGAAGCACTCGGTGCGACTTCAGACTGTGACGGCGGAGCTGAGACTGAAACCCGACCACAGACCTGCTTTCCTATTACGACGCGAAGCTGACACAGTTGCTCGGTAAATAGTAAGGATGCAATACCATTGGTGAAACAACGCTCTTTCTTTTCCAATGTCATCCAATTCTCTCATTTTAATTTTCGCTTTGCTTTTCGGTGCATCCCATACACAGCATTAATAACTAGGCCGAAGTGGCAAGTACACTGTGACTACTCACTGCTGAAGGAGAAATATTTTTTTTTGTTGTCCAGGCCATTGGTGCTGATGCCCCAATCCTTCCTAGAAGCAGCACTGACTAGAAATTACATTTTCTTTAAAATCCATTGTTGCATATAAATCGACTATTCTTATTATCCTACATGGAGCAACAGGAAAAAAAATTCCCAATAATTTATAAAGACATTTTTCTTACGATATGTGCAGCTGCTACTGGGATATCCCCAAATGCAATTTGGTGTGTGGATTTAATTGCACAGTAATCCAGTCCCCAAAGCACATCAAAGGCCAAACTCCCGCTCTTCACCAAGATTTCAATTGCTCTCATCCACCAGTAAGTTTAAAGCATGATCAAATTTGTTCTTCAATCACTTGAGCCCTGTTAATAAACTATTCTGTGTGCTCACTCGTCCGCTCTAAGATTCTGCAACCTCTTTGAGATATCTACAAAGCCATCTTTGATTGCCAGCTGGCTCTGGGGTAAACTTGATCACCACTCGCTTTGAGGCTCCACCGAGGATAATAGGTGACATGGTCCGAGAGAAGTCAAAGCGAATCTTTTTTCCCCCATATACGATGGAACTTTCTGAAAACTACAGCTAACACATCATAGACAGCTTGCATAATTGAACATTCTCATTTCGAATATTGATTTTTTTTCCAGTGGGAAAATACATTATTCAAGGTCATTTCTTGAGTTTTACTGTGTTAAAACAAAAAGAAAGGCGGAAGGAACAAAGGAAAGGAAGGACAGACGGGAAGAAGAGATAAAGACGGCCAAGACCCCGGGGTCCACGAGGACAGGAGCACCGAAGGCTGCCGTCAGAAAGCGGCCAGGGACACTCACCGTTGTCGCTGTCTGACTTGTTCTCGTGCTCCGTGTCGGTCAGGGTGAGGGCCGAGTTGGAGCGGCTGGACAAGCAGGAGCTGCGGCCGGACTTGACGCCGCGGCCCCAGAGTCTCATGGCGTGCTCCGGCGACATCACCGCCTCGTTTTCCGTGTCCGCGTCCGACCCTGCACTGAGAGAGTACCCTCTGGGGGGCAGCCCCATCTCCGCACAAAACGCCAGGCCTCTCCGAGTGGCTGGTTCGCACACTCCTAACTGCCTTAGGGTGAAATTCTGTCCTAATTAGGGGGGAAAAAAGACAACAGCTAGTTAGGACATGTTTAGCTTTAGTGTTAGAGTTCTGTTTTTGTTCTTAAACAAACTCTCCATATAATACACACTCAAGCATTTGGGTTTTTCAGCTATTGGCTCCAGGTGTTCACATTAGCACTGCGTGACAAAGGTCTAGTGGGTGAAATCTCTGGGGTCCAGGCAGGGGGGGGCACCCTTCCCTTTGTCCATCCGGGAGAGCTGGAGGGTTAGGTTCCGCCCAGAAGCCGAACCCATGGAAAGAAAATGGTGTATGAAGACCAGTCTAAACGCTCATAGATTTCACCTTCCTACTTCTTTTTCTTAAAACTACGGACATTTTAACGTTAATGGGCTGCTGGGAGACACAGATTATCCAGTGTTCGGCCAAAGGAGGTTTACAGTTGTAAAACGAGTAAATAATACAATAATTAATAAACAGTAATACGAGAAGAAATTCTTGTGTTTGCATACTTGCCACTAGAAACCTACTGTTGCCCACTCCTGTACATTAAGGTATTGCATGTTATTTGTGATAAAACAACATGTTGAATCTTCTAGAAAATGAAATCAAACGTTGTGCACAACACAGTAAATATCTGGTTGCAGAGCCATTAGCACCCTCCTGGTCTGCTTGCATTTTAACACGTGCGGTTAATTGCTTTATTGCTGTGGTCCTATCAGAAGCTGGGATCAGCTTCGTCCTGGCCGGACTTCCAAATGGATCCTGACAATGACACTCATAAATTATGAAAATCAGTTGCTACAATTAGCTACGAATCAAACCGTGCTTATCAGAGAGATGTAAGAATTTAAACCTAAAAGTATGTTAAAAGAAGGAAGTAGCAAAAAAGAAAAAAGAAAGAAGGAACACAGAGAAAAAGAGCCTGCTAACGGCGAGACAGTGGGCAGGCTTGGCGAGGTACGAGCCGCGTTGTCGGTATTTTTAAAAAGAAATAGCGTGGATTGTACTTATAAAAGCAGACCCAGCAAAGGTCAACGTCATGGACAGTTAATGGAGTAGCTGTGGGAGACCTGACTGATTATTTATACATCGCATTTAAAGTGGGCAGAGGGGGAGAAAGGGTCTACAACAGTTAACTGTAGCCTTCCAATGTGCTGATTTTTCAAAATAATAATACGATGTAATTTTTAAAGGGTGAAAATGAAAGACAGGATCCTGTGCATCTTCCCTCTATTTGGGCCGGTGCCCACATTGCAGAATAAAAGTAAGAGAAGTTAAAAGACAATAAAACTGCCTTTCTAATCTCTGAACTGTAACTTGAAACACTTCCACATTATTGACTTTTCACACTGATGCAAAAATCTATGAGGTGAAGGAAAGCAGAAAACTGCAGTCTTTATTGTTGGGTACCCAGGTATATAAACACAACGCACTGTGTAGACAGACACCTAGAAGATGATCCCTATGAACTGAAATGTGTGTCCCCAACCCCTTAAAAATCTGAACCTGGAAAATCAATGTCTCACAATGGCTCAAAACTCTTAAGAGCTGCTTTCTGAAATGCAAGCCAGCAAGCAAGCTATTAGGTTTTCTTGCCGAATGAAGCACGTTCACCTTCGTTTCCACTAGGAATGAACCCGTAACCTGACCTCCAGTGGACCTAACTTAAAGCTACCGACGAGGTCTGTTCAGGTCACTTTATCACCCTATTTTTCCCATTGTAGGGGTGTTACGACTTGGGTGAAGAGATGGCTTTACATAAATGGGATTAGCAGGAGAGAAGAGCTCACCAAGAAACAGGTTAAAGATGCATGCCTGGGTAAATGAAAGGGATAGCCATGGAGAAATGTACAATTTGCAGGTGTGGAGAGGAGTCCTTTCAAATAAGCTTAGACTAGCCACATTAAAAAATCTCTCCACCCCAGACCTGCCTCCATGCTCCCAATTCTGCCCTTGTCTTCTGTCCATTCGGTGGTAGATTCCTGGTTGCTCAATCTCTTGTTTTCACGCAAACACCCTTGAGGAGATCAGCTATTATGCTAGACTAAATCAGCCCACTCGATTATTTCCCACACCCCAGCGGAGTTTAGCTAGGTGGGCTATCCTTGTGGGAAACACGGGCAGTTTTGGGAGGCAGACACGGCGGGCTGCGGTGTCCTGGACCCGGAGGGTTGGGAGGGGTTGTTGAGGGGGAACTTCAAGGCGTGGCGAAGTGGGAGGAGAAAGGCGGAAACCCAGCAAAGACGCGTCTGGATTTGGGCTAAAGTCTTGACTGCCTTGCCTAAGTCGGCTTTGGCTTCAAGTAACAAAGAGATAAGGATTCCTGTTTTCCACGGTGTCTTCGACTGTGTTCTTTGCAACGCTTCTGACACCATCTCTGTACATTCCCTTTGCCTTTCAGAATCTTTGCATGAAGTCTGTTCGGCTGAGACTGGTGAGATCAGGCCTTATCTCCTGCATGTTGCAGTTTGGTAACCCGGCTCAGCTGGGCCAACAACAGTTTCCCATTATAATTTGAAACCGGACCAAAACAATAAATTGCAGCAAGAATAAAGCATATCTGAGGGTGAAATTCAGTGTGATTAAAAGGCAAGGTTAGCTTGGATGAGATTAAATGTTTTTGTTTCATGACACTCATAAATGAAAATATATAAAAGAAAAATGGAATTAACACAACCTAGGGAGGCTGTGTCATTAAAAAAGTTCACGTTTTAAAAAGTAAGAGAGGGTGTGTGAGGAAGTGGAAAAGACCATATTCTTATATGGTCATTCACTTGAAGTATTTGTTCAAGTGAATGAGGCAGATAGCACAGCTACTCTTTTAATAGAAGAAAGGGGTTGAAAAACTGAGTGTTATTTGGTCTTTTTCTCATATATGTCTATAACCTATTTAGAGTAGGGATGGAGTTTTCAAAGTCGCAAGGCAGCATGATGTTCACCTACAGGCAAGCCATCTACCGTCTTTGTGTGACTTCGAGAGAACAAGACTCAACATGACAGACCAGCTTCAGAGTCACACCGGTGACCACACCCAGCACAGGGGGAGAGGTCCAGTACACAGACTCATGGCATTCTTTCCCTCCCGTGTATAGGCTATTCGAATGTCTAGCTTTCGCTCCTCTCTCTCTCTTGTTTATTTTTCATTTTTTTTTTTGCTTTTTTTAAACAGCTTTATTGAGGTATAACTCACAGAGCATACAATACACTCGTTTGAGTGTACGGTCAAATTTTTTTTGTGCATTCATTGTAGTGTGCAACCGCCACCACAATCAAATGCTGAACATCTTTATCACCCCCAAAGAGACCTTGTACCAGCCATCGGCCATCTCCCATTTCCCCTCGAACTCTCCCTCTCTCCTTAGCTCCAGACAACCACTAATTTACTCTGTGTCTCTGTAGGTTTACCTGTTCGGGATATTTCAAATAAAATGTGTGGACTTCAGTGACTGGCTCCTTTTACTTCGCACAGTGTTTTCAAGGTTTATCCAACTGTAGCATGTATCAGCACTTCATTCTTTTTCATAGCTGAATAATATTCCATTGTGTGGATAGAACACAACTCATCCATTCATCGGTTAATGGGCATCTGAGTTGGTTCCACTTTGGGCTACAACAAATGGTCATGCACAAATTTTTATGCAGACACATGCTTTCATTTCTCTCTTACATGTGCCTATGAGAGGCGTTGCTGGGTCAGATAGTAAGCCTATGTTCAGCCTTCCGAGGAAGTGCCAGACTGTTTTCCACAGTGAGAACTTCACATTTTCTCCAGCGGGTAAGGATTCTAATTTCCTCATGTCCTCTCAAGCGCTTGCTATTATTGCTATTGTCGATTCTCCTCTCTGCCACACTGCAACTCTGCATGAGGAATTGGGACACAGGTCATCGGCATTTGAAATCTAGGGGACAAACCAAGAACCACTGCTCTCTTAAAAGCAGCCAATTCTGTGGGCCACTCTGAGAATTCACTATTACTTTATCCTATCATTTTTTTTGCCTCCTATGATGCTGCTTTAGTACCTGAAAATGTGTTTCTGTTAAAATTTAAAATACTTTTCACTTCAAAAAGTCTACTGTGTTTTCAGATGATATCCTAGAGAAATAAAATCAGCTGATTACAAATATACACGTACACATAACGTGTACTATGGCAGTGGTGCAAAAATTGAAGTAACTGGAACGTTCGCCAGAAAGGGAGTGCCTGACTGAGTTATAAATCCCATGCAAAAACCACTGCGTGGCTAGCAGTTAGAGTGAGGTTGGACCTAGGCCTTCAGATTGGGAGGGAAGCCCATTATATATATTTTAAGTTAAAACAGACGTTGCAGAGCATGATTCGATCTTTAGAGAATAAGGTAGAGAGGCGATGACTTATATGCATGTGCTTACGGTTCTGAGCACGCAGGAAAGCGAGGAAGGAGGCTAAACGACTGACACGACAGACCGTCCAGAGGAGTCGGGAGCACAGGAAAGGAATCACTAGTTTTTTGCTTTATATTTCTGCATTTTTCTTCTTCATGATAATTTCACTAACTTAAGCACAGTAAAGAAGAATTACAATCTCTCTTCTTTTAAAAAGTGTATTTTCCTGAGTTGCTGTTCAACAGCTTCTGTTCAATAACTAGAAGTAATTAATTTATCACCCTCTCTTGGAGAGGCTGGGCTTTGAACCACCTTCCTCATTTACTGGAAAGAGATGAAGTTGTGTAAGAAATATAGGAGCGGTGTTTTTCTCTCTTTCAATTCTTGAATGATCGCTTCAATTCTTCCTTTTCACATCATCATATATACATATTTAAAAGAGAGCATGTTTATTAGGGAGTAGCAAGCCCCCAAAACTGAGTATGGGAAAGGAACAGAAGAATCAATACGAATTTAATACATAGAAATAACACATCATTGTTCTCAGGTATTTTCCTCGGTTACCGTGAGCTTGAACAGAATAATCTGTTCTCAGACACGGAGTGTAACATAAAGCTACAAATTGGGCAGCGTTTCTTATTGGGTGCTTGTGGCATTAGTGTCACCGCCACCTTATCTGGGAGTTCCTTTTTCTGCTGTGTTTGCAAAATGATAAGAAGATCACACAGGAATAGAAATGTATGTAATTTTTTCCCTCTGAGTCCTAACGCATATTTTATGGGACACTCCAAACACTTTAACCTTCCTAAGTTAAACTTGTCAACTGTTTGCACAGAAAACCCATCCTTGAACATGAAAAAGAAATTTCAATGAGGGTATAAATCTTCACTTACAAGGCTCCACACAAAACTACAGTTTTAAAACAACTCCGCCCGGCGAAGCTATCATTTAGAATAGAAGGACGGATACCGGGCTTCTCAGACAAGAAAACGCTAAAGGAGTTCATCATCACCAAGCCAGTATTACATGAAATGTTAAAGGGTCTTTTTTTAAGAAGAAGAAAAAAAAGATAAAAAATACGAACAATAAAATAGTAGTAAATACACACATATCAACAACGGAACCTAAAAACCAAACTCAATGAACACGCAGAGGAGAGAGAGACTCAGATACACAGGCTGCTTTGAGGGGCTGCCAGATGGGAGGAGAGGTGGGGGCCGGGTAAAAAGGTGCAGGGATTGAGAAGCACAAATGGGCTGTTACAGAATAGTGGTGGGGGTGCACAGGACAGCACCGGAACTATAGTCCGTAACATCCTCATAGCTACGTTGTCAGATGGGTAAGAGATTTATCGGGATGATCACTTGGTACAATAAGTTATGTAATGTCTAGTCACTGGGTGTACACCTGAAGCTAATACAGCATTGTATGTCAACTCTAATGGAAAAAGTAACAGATGCTTGAAACAAGAAAAATAAAATTAAGTGAAAATTTCACTAAATATCTAGACTCCCTCTACCCTGTTTTATATGAAAATGCAAATAACTTCAACTGCTCACTCAATTTATCTATTACCATGATATTACCGTCCATGAACACAGGCGATCTCAGGTTCTGAGAGGACAGGGCGAATGATCACTGTCCATACCATACTTACGACCTAATGTCTTACACGAGACACAGTGCGGTGGACGCCCTCGCCATCCGCGCCCTCCGCAGCGCTCCCCAACGCTGCCGCGGCGGTGCCCCTGCCCAGGGAAATGGAAGGCTGAGGCTGTGCGGTGAACTCGTTGAGGAGTGTGAGAAGGGAAAGCCCCAAGTGTGTTTGCACGCAGAGAAAGCAGGATTAGAATGAATGGCCCCGGAGAGCTGTGCCTTCTCTTCAAGATAAGATTTGTGAAGCCTCCAGGGGAGGGCAAACATATGGAGAGAAGGTTTGATGGCTCAAACCAGAGAAATTAGGTTGTGAGGCTGCTAACTGGTAAGAAAAAAGCATCTGCTTAAACGGGTGTCCTGAAGGATTTGTACACCCAACCCCAAAAGCATGCGTCCCTGGTACTGGCAATCATTGGTAATGAGACAAACAACTTCCAAATTGATTTCCATCAGATGCATTCTGGAAATGAACTTGCTTCTTATTTTTACTGAGAAATGACGGCCTTGGAAGGATCCAAATGATGATGATGTGCCTACGACATATCTGCTTGCGTCTGAAAGTGAGAGACTGCAGAAGGTGCTGGTATAAATCCGCATACGGCTCGGCACAGAGCAGCGGGTCTTTAATGATCGCGACCGAAGGGGCGCCCAGTGATTCCCGATGTGGATCTCAAACTGGCAACGTGGCCAGGCCCTGAATACCAGTTTAGCCATGAGATAGGCGCTCAAGACATCAGAGCAATAAAAGCCGGGGCCGCGGGAAAGGATTACCCCACTGTGTCCAGAGGAGGGCTGGAAGCTGCACCTATCTGCTCACACCTTCTGGCAGGTAATCCACAAAGCAGGTTGGCCACCAAGCCAGAAAGAAGCACTCGCCCGCTTAACAGCCACAATTAGTTAACGATCAGTTAGGCAGGGGAGCTAAAGGAGGGAGCACGGAGGGAAATATCAACAGGAAACAATGATAAACTGGACCTATTGAACGCCTGTCTTTGAGTCCAGAAGTTTAAGGTTGGGTAAACATGACCATCTAAATCCTTTAATCCCTCCACTGACATTTATGGTGACTGAGAGGGATTAATCATTCTGATCTCTAAATGAATCATTTTAAGTAGTTAATATTTAAAAGTCATAAACTTTGGAGTTGCAGTAATTAGCCCAGTGGATCTGATTAAGGCTTCAGGTTTTTGTCTTGCTTTATATCACCCTATTCCCACAAAGAAAACGTTTCCTCAGGCCCAGTAAGTACAGATTTCAGAAAACATGAAAAGGGGCTTAGATTCTTTTCATTTTTGTAGGATGACAGAGGTGAGGGGGGATACTGGGGAAATGAAAAGTTGGGGGTAGAGCTGGAAATTCATAGCAGCATTAAGAGCTGAATGGTAAGACCATATGGTCATATTTCTTTTGAAGTCTAGGATCAGTTCCCATTATTCACTCTAATGGCATCCAAGACTAAACTAAATCGCAGTCCTTAAAATTAAAAGCATTTTGCTCTTGGCTCTTGAATCTTCCTCTTTCACAATTTCCAATGTGCCCGATTGTTTCATGCATTTTCATAATTCAAAAAAATACACAAGTAAATAAAATAAACATAAGAAGAGGAGGAAAAAATGTTTTTCCACTTTACTTCCAAAGCAGAGTAAAATGGTACAGAAAGACACATAATTAGTATCTTAAAGCAGCTGTTAATACTATTTTTACATCTGTCCAGTGCTCTTAGTGACATTCTGAAATAATAATAGTACTGCCTTCATGCTTTACATGTAACAAATAGAATTTAATTCTTTTGATCTATCTGGAACATATAACATGTAGAAAGGTTTCAAAATTATTTATCATTTTAGTAATATTCTAGCAATAAAGCTGCCAAAAAGAGTAATCTATATGTAAGAGCTAAAAATGGGCTTTTTTTCTATTTGGGAACTGATGAAAATGCAAGAAAGGTCCCAAGTATATGGCCCCAGCCCTTCATCCTCTCCCGCAAGTGCAGTCCTGGATAGGCTGTGGATGCCATTATCGTAATGGGCGAAATGTCTTTATTCAGCAAGATGTTAGCGTGCAATGGCAGCATTTGGGTTTTTTTTTTAAGTGGTAGCTCACTTTTAAACTCAGGTTTTATTTATTTATTTTTAGAAAGAGAGGAAGGAAGGGGAAAGGGAGGGAGAGAAACACCGACTGGTTGCCTCTCACACGCCCCCAACTGGGGACCTGGCCCACAACCCAGGCATGATGCGCCCTGCCCAGGAATGGAACCATCGACCTTCCAGTCTTCACGGAGCCATACCAGCCAGGGCGACAGCGGTTGTTTTTAAGGGGACCGTGGTTATGGCTCAGTAGCAACAATGTGACTGCCCCAGCACCAAGGGAAGTCTCACAGGGCTGAAGTGGGATGAAAGGGAGAATACAAATCCCAAACTTTGCATATTCCACTACAGTTGTTTGACCTGCTTAGTTTTTTGTTTTGTTAATGTATTACTGCTTAGGTAAATTTTACATGCAGTGAAGCACACAAATCTGAAGAGGACCTTCACTTTCGAACCCCAACAGAACGTGGCACACCCGTCAGACCCCGCAAGTCTTCCCATCTCGCCCTCCCTGCGGCCAATCCCCTCCCGCAGAGGCAACAGGGGCCCTTATTTCTTTCATAAAAGGTTCGATTTTGTTCTCTTCTTGAACTCTGTGTAAGTGTAATGAGACGGCATGTACTCGGGATCCTTCGCTCCCTGGGATGTTTCTGAGAATCTTCCCCGTTGCGGCAGGTATCGGTAGCTCATTCTTTGGAGTGGCCGAGCTGTACTGTGTTGCACGGATACGCCAGGATTTGTTACATCCATTCGCTTGGTGGTTCCAGTTTGGGGCAGTTATGAATAAGGCTGCAATGAATATAAACTTCCATTGGTTTGGGGTAGATATGAAGGACACGCATTGCTGGATCAAGGCGGAGGGGCTGTTATTTTTTGACTTTGTATTAAGAAGTTGCCAGTTTCTCAAGAAATTGCCAGTTTCTCAAGAAATTTTGCCATTTTCAAATTTTACATCCCATCAGCAATGTACGGGAATTCAGTTATTGCATATCTTCGTCCATATTTGTCGCTTTGGATCTTTTTAATTTTCGTCATTCTAGTGGGTAAGTGGTAGTACCTCACCGTGGCTTTAATTTTCAGTTCCCTAATGGCCAATAATGACTGTGGAGGACTTTTTCATGTGCTTATTAAACATTTCTGCCTTTTCTGTGCAGCTTCTGTCATAAGATTTTCACCCATTTTAAACTGTACTTTTTACCTTTTTGTTATTGATTTATAGGAGATTTTTATATATTCTGGATGAAAGTCCCTTTGATGTACATGTGTGTGTGTGGAAAATTTTCTCTCAGACTGTGTCTTGCCTATTTATTTCCTTAAGGGTATCTTCCGAGGGGTAGAAGTTTTCATCGTGATGAAGTCCAATTTATCCATTTTTCCTTTTATGTTTAGTCCTTTTCATGACCTCTCTAAACTGTCCATGCCTACTCCACGGTGGCAAGAGCTTATTCAAGAACACATTTAATTTTTTGCTGCGGTTTTCAAAAAGGGTTGGTTCCCTTGCAGAAATTAGAAAGGTGAAATAGGAGAAAACGAGTGGATTTGACTCTGGTTATTTCTGGCTCTGGAACTCAACGAAGCTTTTGGCTGAGCACTTTAAACAAGTTTTGGTCTCAGTTTTATTCATTTGTAACATGGACTTAGAGGCTCTCAGAGAACGTCCAACCGTCCAAGTCTCTGCAGAGGCAGGCGGAAGGTGGCACACGGAACACGGAACAGGGCTGAGAACACTAGAACGGCACCCGGAGTCCAGGGCGGGGGCATGGAAGCGAGCAGGTGGGGGGAATTATGAGTAAGATTTTCCTTAGCGCCAGGAACTTCGGGTTTACATTTCACCTTAAACTAAGTCACAGACGTTTTCCCATCCGCTGCCTTAACGACCACGGCTGGAGTTCGTCCTGAATTGTAAACCACGTCCATGGCAGCGCATGCACGAACAAGCCGCATCTGCCCGTCTCGAAGGTGCTTCCCCTCTCACTCACAGAGTGTGCACCCCTCCTGCTCCCGTGCCAACACAGGAGTTGTCTTTGGCCTTTGACCTCTGGTGATTTAGAACTGGCAGGTTTCCTCTCATAGCTCAGATCTCCAAATACAGCCTCTGTCAATATTTTGTCTTCCTTCCTTCCTTTCTTTGTTGTCCTTTTCTTCTCTTTCTGTATTTCTAAGAATAGATTTTGTTGTGTTTCTCTCCCGTACTTTTATAAGCATTTGGGGGTACAATTTTGAGTAAAGCTATCTGTAAGTCGCTCTTCGTCTGACTCCTTCCTAAGCCAGAACCTCGCCATTGTGAACGTGTTGTGTCTAAAAGTTGGGACGGGTCAGTAAACGTTTTCCCATGAAAACATCCCGTAGGAAGCCAGGATGGCACAGGCAGGTCTCCGCCGAAGTGGCCTGTACCTGAGGAACGGATTAACAGCACTCTGTGGTGGGACTCCGCCCTACGAGAGTGTCTCCGTGAAAAAATGCATTCAGAACCCCAACCAGGGAAACCTCTCCCCTCACTTTTCTGCCTCCGGAGCCAGGTGGGTCTTTGTGCGCAAACCACCCGTGGCCACCTGGCGCGTGATTGCTCGTGGGGAGGAGCGAGGCTGGCTGGCACGGTGCACGGGGGCTCCTGGGGCTGGGTGCGCTGCTACCTTGCTCAGATGAATGGGGACACGGATTTCCTTCTCCTAGTTTCCTGACCACGTGAGTGAGTGCGCTCTTCTGGGAATTCTCCCTTGGTACCACTCCCCCCTCAGTCTGTTTGTCTTTCTGTTCTCAACACGCAGAAGTCACTCTAGTATTTTTTATACCTCTGTGTGTGCGCCATATGCTGTCATTTGGACTGTAAACATATTCCCAATATAATAATTTTGTTTATGGCATTTTTATTTAGATGTAAAGGTTTTCCATATTTTTTAAAAAACCCTTTGAAGCCTTTCTGTCCGGTTTGTCTGCTTCTACTCCAACGGTCCCCTCTCTTCTCGGGGGTGAGCACGTGGTCTCTGGTCAGGCTGTGCAGGCTGGCCAGCACCTCTCCCTGCCTGCCTCTGTTGGGAAAGCAAAAATAGTAAGTGTTCCCTCTGCTCATGCAGCTAAGCGCGGCCGAGTGTAACAGTTCTGAGAAAAGAGATGTAGGAGGAAGCCGCCGGGGAGCAAAAAGACGTCGTCTGCTACAGGGAAGGCCTTCTCGCTGTCGCCGCTGCTCTGGCCAACCAGGGGGTGAGGAAGCTGCAGCCGACGCTGGGAGTCCCCGGGATGAGGCCACACGCTAAGGGTGGCGGAGCAAAGAGACCCAGAAGGGACCTGGGTGCCTGACAGCATCCACCGCTGGACTGCTGGTTTGATGAGAAAATAATTCTGTTAGGGGCTGAAGCCATTGTTTCCGGAGGCTTACTTTATTCAGCCTCCCACGTAGACTTCTAGAATTCCGATTGCTTTATTTTTTACGTTTGTCTTTAATCCATCTTAATTTATTTTTGAGTGTACTGAGAGAGAAGGGTCCGATTTCATATTCCTCCAGATGGGTCCCAGTTGTGCCAGCACCATTTATCAAATCCCACGGAACAGAAAAGTCACTGTTTTATGCTGAATTCCCTACGGACTGGGACCCACTTCTGAAATTTTAGCCTGTTTCGTCGATCCATCTCTTTTTATTGGTGTCAATGTCATTAGATGTGATCACAGCAGGTTCACAGCATTTAAAAATACATAGTATTTGAAATGTATATAGTATTTTACATATATATGCCATTTTACCCTCAGTAGCTATCTTTTAAATATATTTTGTCTATTTTCAAGTGTTTATTCGGCCACATGAATTTTAAGACCGCTTCAGTTAAAAATTAGCCTTGACTTCTCTGCATCTATTTTTGGAAAGCTGATGTTTCTTATGATATCATTCTTTCTATCTAAAAACACTATCTTTATATTGATTCAGATCTTGTTTTACATCTTTCAATCACATTTTATCGCTCCCATAATGTTAGGTCCCGTACCACTCAGAAAATTTGTTTCAGAGAATTTTATAGCATTTGTTATCATTATGATTACAATATATTCACCTACAAACTTAGCCAATTATTGTCTAACAATTACTTTGAAATAGCATGGAGCATGCATCCAATATTATTCTAAACAGGTGACGTACAATGACTCATTTCATTGTCAACAAGCCACAGATGGAACACTAAAGCACAACCGACAGAAGAAAATTGAAGCACAAAGACATTAAGTGATTTGTCCACGCACGTTACTTGGCCAAGAATATGTCACTTGCCACTCAGTTAATGAATGGCAGGCAGAGCTAGGGCTCAGCCATAGATCATCTCTTACCTGGTATGCTCCACTACCCGTGATGTCTCTATATTTATCATGTGTTCATTCAAGCAGCAATTTGCTTAAATTTTTAATTCTAGAGACACATGGATTTTGTATGTGCACCATGAATCACACATTTAACAAAAGTGCTACGTTAACTCTTCCCAAATAATATAAATTATTTCATTTTCTTCTCTTACTAAAATTGCCAAAATGTCTAAAACAATCTTAAGTAGTAACTGGGAGAGTAGATGGACCTTTCTTATGTACTTAATTTTAATTGAAGTGGTTCTAGAATCTCACCATTGAGAATGTGGTTTAAAGTTTTCAACTGATTATCTTACATATGACTAATGTATTTGTTTTTTCTTCTTGCTTTACTTAATGACTTTTATTTCAATAAAAAATGGTTTCTGAGTTTTATCTCCCGCCTTTTCATCATCTATTGATAAGATCGTGTGTTTCTACTTTGATTTATTAATCTAATTAGTTTAACTCATATCCTAACATTATCACCAAGGATTAGTGACCATTTGGCTATTAATATGGTCTAGTCTATTCTTTTTACACATGGCTAGATTCTTATATGCAAATAATTATTTAGGATTTTTACACTTATATTGAGAAGCAATTTTGGTCTAGATAACTTCTTTTTTGTACTATTTTCAATCAAGTTTTATGTTTAAGAGTATGTCCACTTCATAATGTGCATTTTACTGCTTTCCACCTTTGTGTGCCTCTGTGTGTGTGTGTGCGTGTATGTGTGTGGTGCTGAACACCTTTCTGAACATTGCACTTAGTTGTGCTTTGAAGGTTGTGTAAAATTCTCCTAGGAACCTAGAAATCTTATCTTTTCCTTTTCAACACTGCCCCTTTCAGTAACCTTTCTACCCTCTTCTGCAATAACTGTTCCTGGCCTGTTTTCTCCATTTCTGGAAATAATTTAAGATTAACCACATTTTGCTAAGAAAACATAAATAAATTCCTCCCAAGTTTTGACAGTTGTTGTTAGAACAGTTCCTTTGCGTGGTTTCCGTGTCTTCGGGATCTCTCCTGATGGTTCTCCTCATTTTTATAAACACCAAACTCCTTAATGGGAACCACAAGGGGCTTTCCACTTCGTCTTTTTAAAGAATCAGCTTTTTTTTTTTTTGGTTTGCTGTTAATTTGGGGTTTATCTTGATTATCTATGTCTTCCCATTTCCTGTCATTTGTTTTTCTGATATTTTACTCCCTTTTCAGATGTGCAGCAAACTCCCTTCTGTTGGTCTTCAGTCTTTCAATATATCACTTAGCAATGCGTTTTCTCCATGGTCACGGCTTTCACTGACTCCCATCATTTCTGGAAGCGTATTTTCATTTCATTGCTTTCTTGACTCCTTATCATGAATGTAGGAGTGTCATAATCCATGGGGGTTTTGTTCATTTATCTTTGTGTTATTTATTTCTAATTTTACTAAATTAACATGAACAAATATTTTGACTTAGAAAGTTTTAACTTTTCCGATTTATTTTTAATTTACTTTTTTAGTGAGATGGTGGGGGGGGAGAAAGAGAGGGAGCGGAACATGGACGTGTGAGAGACACATCCATCCAGTTGCCTCTCGCATCCCCCAAGTGGGGGCCTGGCCCGCAACCCAGGCCTGTGCCCTGACTGGGAATGCAACGGGTGACCATTCAGTTTGCAGGCCAGTACTCAACCCACTGAGCCACACGAGACACAGCACTTTTCTGAGTTCTTCATGTTCCTTTTTTGTGGCTAAATGCACATTTGGTTTCTGCAAATATTTCATCGAAATATGAAACATTGGGTCACTTCTATCTGACTGTTATAATTTCTGTATTTTTCTGTTGAATTTTTATTGATAGTGTATAACTGCTGTCTTATTTTCGTATCATAGATCTGTCTGATTTTGAAGGAGGCAGACTAAAGCATCCCACAATAAATGTATTTTAACAACAATTTTAAAAATAGTTTTTGCTTTATAAATTTAGCTACTATGTTGTTTAATGTATGCAATTTAAGAGTATGTATCCTTCTGTCTTTTATCATTTACTCAATGGTCCTCTTTATCCTGTTTTGTGTTTAATTGGAAATTCCATCTTTCCTGATATTAAAATTGCCATCCCCAATTTTTTTAAATATTTTCTTGATATAGCTTTACTATCTCATTATTCTGATTAAAAATTTTTAAATACTTTTTCTTTTTCATTTTTTATTTTTTAATTGAATTTATTGGAGTGATATTTGGGGTCAATAACATTTTGCAATGCCTGGATGGACCTGGATAGTATTATGCTAAGTGAAATAAGCCAGGCAGAGAAAGACAAGTACCGCGTGATTTAAAT
The DNA here is from genome assembly GCA_004027735.1 of Carollia perspicillata. Taxonomy (NCBI): domain Eukaryota; kingdom Metazoa; phylum Chordata; class Mammalia; order Chiroptera; family Phyllostomidae; genus Carollia; species Carollia perspicillata. Next base: position 25,539 of record PVKM010015492.1, read on the forward strand.
TATATATGGAATTGCATGAACAAAATAAACAAACAGACAAAAAAGAAACACACTCACAGATATGGAGAATAGACTGTCAGCTGTCCAAGGGGAGAGAGTTTGGGGGCTGGACGAAAAGATGAAGGGATGAAGAAAACCCCCCAAAACTTGTAGACACAGACAACGTGTGTGTGATTATCAGAGGAAAAGAGGGATGGGAACGGGTGGAGGTGGGTAAAGAGGGGATAGAGGACGTGGAAAGAGACTTGCCTTGGGGTGGCGAACGCACGACACAACACACAGACGGTGTGGTGCAGAGCTCTGCGCCTGAAAGCATCTCATTATTCTCAACCATTTTTTTTACCATTTTAAGTCTGTTTCTTATAAATAACCAATACCTTTTATAAACCAACTGAATCATTTTCTTTTTTTTGGCCAAAATTCAGTGCATTTACTTTCCACGTGATATGTCATATAGTAGATTTGACTTCTTCCATCTTATTTTATGGTTATTCATGATTCTCCTCGTTTCCTTTTTTTCCCCTGGGAGCTGTTTTTGCTAAATTGATCAGACTGCTATTCATTCCCCTTTCCCCCTGCTAATTAGGTAGGTCTTTTTATTCCACTAATGATTACCTTCCTTTTTCCGACATTCATATTCAAATACAATGTTTTCATGATTATACAAGTGTAAGATAGCAATGACTTCCCTCCACTTCAGCTCTGTTCCACAGGTCTCTCCCCCTCCCCCTTTTCACATTAGATTCCAGAACACCTCCCTACCACCTTCCTTCGGCTGCTGGATCCTGCTGAGATGGATAAGATTTAGTTGTAGCCTATTTTTCTGGTTTCCCTTGTGGTGCTTCTTACACATTTCTAATTGCTCTATCATCACCATTTGGGATTGATTCATCAGCGTATACAGGGTGGGGGCAAAACAGGTTCACAGCTCTTCCTCTGGAAAATAATACAATAATTAATAAATACGAGTACAAGAATAAACCCTGTGTTTTGCATACTCACAACTGTAACCCTGCTCTAGCCTTGCTGTGTATATACTGTGAGGTGGGTTACCCATCACTGTTTCTGTGCCTCTTCACAGCAGGGATGCTGACCCCGGTCCTACCACTTCTGAGTGCTTCCTCGGATGGTACACATTGGCGATAGGGTCTCTGAGACTTCGCATGTTCCTAAGTACTTTGCATTTACTCTGAGAGAGGAATGATACCTTCTGTGTGTAGAGTGTCTCTGAGTTGTAGTTTTTGTTTCATGGTAGATGTTATCCCATTGTCTTCTAGCTTCCATTGTTGCAGATGAGAAAGTCATTAGTCTTATTTGTTCCTTTCGTAAGTAACAAGAAAAGTAACTTATTTTTTTTTCTTTCTGGAATCCTGTAAAGAGCATTTAGCTATTATGGTTGGTTTTGTTGTTGCTGCTTTTTTTTTCTTCTTGGCACGTGCTTTTCTGTAAATACTCATATAATTTTTATTTTGGCTCAAGTTTTCATCTCTCATCTCCATTGCTCATTTCCAATAG
>PVKM010015493.1:0-27833 GCA_004027735.1 Carollia perspicillata
CAGCCCTGACTGGAATGGCTCGGTGGGTTGGGCATCATCCTGCAAACTGAAAGGTTGCCAGTTGATTCCAGGTCAGGGCACATGCCTAGGTTGTGCACCAGGTCCCTGGTTGGGGGCGTGCTAGAGGCAGCCGATCCATGTTTCTCTCCCACTCTTTCTCCCTCCATTTCCCCTTCTCTAAAAATAAATAAATAAAATATTTTTTAGAAGCTCCATCTTCAAAGATCATAAAGGTGTACCTCATTATATTCATCTGATCCATGGATTTCTATAATGTATATATCACTATTTTATATCTTATTGCTGCTTTAATTTGATTATTTTGATGATTTTTGATTTGTCACCCTTATGAATAATGTTGTAATATATCTTTGATATATATCCTTTTCCGCACGTGTGAGCATTTCTCCAGATTAGACATGAAAAAGAGGAATTTCTGAGTCAGAAAGTATAGATATTTTAAACAGATTAAAGGGTGATACATTACATGCCCATCAAAAATGTATCTGTGACACCAATTACTCCACATCCTTAATTGCATCAAAGTCTCAAAGTTTTTTAACGTTAGGTAAAAAATTATAATATTTTTCTTTTGCCTTAGTAAGTATTTCTCTGTTGACTTGTAAATTTAACATATTCTATTTTATTTATCATTTTGCTTCTTAAGTTGCCTTCCTCTTCATATATAAAGGCCACATTAATACAGGGTTATTTATCTTTTAGTGTGTATTATAGACATCTGTCATGTATTCTGATATAAATAGCTTTTCTGTCATCCATGTTAGTCTCATTATCATTTTCCTTTCGGTTGCTACTACTTCTCTCTGTGCTGGACAGAAGTAAGATCAACATTCGGTAAAACTGTGAGGCAGGTACACTCATTAGGGCTCATTTTTCTTTTTAGTATCTCTTTTTCTGGTATAATAGAAAAGGTGCATGAAAAAGCAGCACATGGTTACCATGTACAGATTATGGAAAATTTCAGAAGTGGCACTTTGTGATGCAGGCTTCTTCATCTCAATTTGTGGTGTTCTGGTGGAATTTACCAAAGAGTGTGCAGAATGGGGTCATTTACATTCCTGTTCTTCCCAAAAGTCTAGGAATGGAAATTGTAATCCGTACTCTGTTCAAACCAATTTAAAGAATGTAATTAAACTCGACTTGTTTGGGACAACATTACAGCACACAAGTAAATCACAACAATATGGTTTTTAAAAGTGCTGAAGTCTTAGGAAAGTGATAGGTCTTCACATTGTTCTCATGTGCTCAACTGGAATGAAAAAACAAAAGGTTCAGTGGGATATACTAAATTAATTTTGTACATAAAGGTATTGAAAACATTTTATCTAAGAACAACCTGTAAGTGGAATTGGTAAGATAGAAGCTCTCATACAGAAGCTTTATCAATGAAAACTAATACTTAGTTGGTGTTATCCAACACTCTGTGCATCAGAACCACCTGTAATACTTTTAAAAACAGATTCTATTGCCTACTCCTGAAGGTTCTAATTTAGTGGCTTATGTTTGTAACATTGAGACCTAACCTGCCTTTGTCAAAAAGAAAGAAGGAGCTCGTACCTTTTGCAACAGCTTGGATGAGTGTAGAGAGTATTATGCTGGGTGAAATAAGCCAGGTGGTGAAACACAAATACCATATGATCTCACCTGTAAGTGGAACCTAATCAACAAAACAAATAAGCAAGCAAAATATAACCAGACACATTGAAATTAAGAACAAACTGAGGGCAACCAGAGGGGAGATGGGAGGGGATAATGGCAGGGAAAGAAGGAAGGGACATCAAGGAACATTTATAAAGGATACATGGACCAAGCCAAAGGGGAGGGGATTAGGATCAAGGGTGGAAGGTAGGGATGGCTTGGGTCGGGGGGAGTGGTGGGAGATGATGGAGACAACTATACTTGAACAACAATTAAAAAAAAAAGAAAAAAGTGAAAATTTATGATTTTAATGAAAGTTTCTTTCCCAACATTCTCACTAGCTACTTTCTGACTATTACCATATGATTATGCTTTCAGTGCATAAAACCAAACTTCCCACTCTCTGTCCCAGGCATAAGCCTTGTTTTCTTCCAGCTCACCAGACATGAAATCTGGGATCACTCCTTACACTTAGGTGTACCCTGCCCCATAATCTGATCAGTTTCCAGGGCCCACTGATAACGCTTTCAGTAATGTCTATTACTGTGCTCCTCTCTTTTTTCCATTACTGCTATCATAATTTACATCTTCAAAATATTGCCATTACATGATCTAACATCAGTCATATTCACTGCAAAGTTACTTATTAAAAACTCAGATTTAATCATTTAACTTTCCTGCCCTAAAATTTCCATTGCTTTCACATAACCTACATTTGAACAACAAAGTACAAATACTTTCAACTGATGCCTTGATCTGAGGTTTGCCACAGCACCTTTCAGGTGATCTTTTTTGGCTTTTATATTCCAGTCCCCTTTTTATGCATATGTCCTTATAGTTAAACTGAATTTTTGTGTTGTCCTCAAACACAACTTATGTTTATCACCAACACAATTGTACACATGATATCTATTCCCCATGAAATGTCTTATGTTCCACATTTCATGGACATTTCCTACTAACCCTGGAAAACCCATTTCTCCTGCAATCTCCTGTATGAACATGCTCATCAGTTCATCACTCCCTGAGTCATTGAGTAAGTTTCACAAGAGCAGGAACTGTGTCTCTTTTCCTTTTCACTTATACAGGTTGACTTCCAGAATGTCAAGACAAAACATTTTTATACCTCTATCTCACTCATATGGTTCTTCCACTCTTTTCACAACTGTAATAAAAATACTAATTATATTACTTTATTGTCTTCATGCTTAGATTTTTACTCTAGCCCCTCACAAGAGGATAAATGGAAATGTGGTAGGTGGTTAGACCAGGAGCAGAGTAAGGACGATGGACCAGGCATAGAAGGTCACAAAGAGAGAAAAAACTGGGAAAACAAGGACCTAGCCCCCAAGGGAACCTTTCCTCCCCAGCATATCACTAGCTCCACAGTGTGGACGCTTTGACTTTTCATATTGCTGGTCATGTGTTTTAGACCTCCTTTCTTTTCCTCCCTAGAGATAACATCTAGGACTCAGTCGTATTTCAGCTCCAAGCCCAGAAAAACAGCAAAACAGAGTGAGTAATGCCAGGAACAGGTGCACTGACTAATGACCCCTCTGCCCTGGTGCTGAACAATCAGTGGAGACCATGACCCTGATGGGACATACCTCAAAAGGTGATGAATATTCTATTGAGATGCTCCCCTGGAACCTCCCCTAAAATCTCCACCCTTAAAAGTCCTAACAAAGAAGAACCCTAAGAGTGGTCTGCTCTCTCTCTCTCAGGACCACAATCCCATATCTTTCCCCTCTCTGACCCCTTCCCACCCGCAAGGAGCATTACCTTTACCTTTCTCTCTTCTAAGCTCCAAGGGCCCTTCTTTAGCCTCTATAACCTGTTTCCTGAGCCCATTTTTTCTACCATTCACTTCCTCTACTTCTGTGACTTTCTAAATAAAATTTCTCTTAGGGTTGAAGTCTTGGCTCTGAATTCTTAGCCAGAACTCAAGTGCTGAGGTTGCTGAACCCAGGCCCAGTCTGACCCTTCCAGTTTAACACCTGGTGCCATTCTGCCCACCAACAGAATGGCAAAGGTGAGCACCAATGTCCAGGGTTCTAGGTAGCTTAGCAGTTACTGTCTAACATCTGTTGCACTCTTCCCTCCATTGAATATTGGTAATGTGGTTTGAACAAGCCACTTCAGCTCATGAGTAAGCTTGATTGGGAATCCTGTTCTCTTTACCAATTATTACTCAGGAATAAGCATATTACCCAATTCTAGTCTATGAGTATGGAGGGATGGTTTGATGGAATCTTTTGGGAAAGGATTTTCTAAACACAAGCCAGGCTCCTAGTCTCATCTCCTATCCGAGGCTGTTCATAGAAAAGAAGAATGAAGAACCAATTTTCTCTCTTATGACCTTAAAAGCAGGCAGATTTATGATGATGTAAGGCTTTAGTTGACAGAACAAAGGAACAGAAAGGACCTGGGTCCCAGGTTACATTTAAGGGAGTTCAAACTGGATTTTTGTCACCTTTTGAAAATATCCTGTCTGAAAGAAGGCTGAATATATTTCTCTACAATTAAGGTTGGGGCAGTCATTGGGCTCTGGGTGCTATGGAAGGTAGAACCTGGGATTGCATTCTAGGGATACCTAGACCCCACTGAAAGATCTGTTCATGCTGACTGCCCCGTTTTGTCTGTATTCTCTCTTCTTATTAATCGTTTAGAAAGGAATGTAGAAAACCTACACACTATGAGCAAATAATAACTTCCCATTGCTAAGAATGATACAAATGGGACCAAACAATTCAAATATATACTTTTATAACCAATACAGTTTGAATACTTGAAATAATACAATTACTACCAGTTCATGCTGTAAATTGAAATATTGTAAACTCAGCACCAACAGTTTTTATGTCTCTTCTGTTTCTCCTCAAATTTGTTACTTGAAAATTATTCAAATTTTATCCTGAGCTCATATTTCCCATCAGTTTCAGCTGGTGGATAATGATGCTGGGGCACTCACCTGGGCCATCCTACTCATGGCTGCCCCATGGATACTTCCCCAGCCATAGCCAATATTGTGTCTGGACCAGGGATTGTGGCTCTTATGATTGCAAGATTCATCTCAACAGGGAACTTTGAAAAATCAAGATTAATTACAAGCCCTAGAGGGTACGTGGCATGACTGGAGCCACAGAGCAAGGTCATAGGTAGAGAGAGGAAGAGAAGGAACAAACCTGAGACTCTGCCTTTACTGAAGTCAAGAGTGGGATGCTTAAGCTTCCATGGATGTATTCTTTACTGGCAAATTTAAAATGTAAGAGCAGGAATTAGGGAGCCTGAAGGGAAAAGTGGGTGGCTCCAGTGGTCAGTTATCTGCGTTACTCAGGGCTTTTTGAAAGGAGAACTCATGGATAGGGTGGCCCAGTTCCTTAACTAGTTGGCTAGCTAGCAGCTCTGTCTTACAGCAGGCAGTATGTTTATTTGATGTCTTTGAAATTGTCACTTCAGCAATTAAAATTTAATGTCAGGTGCTGATATTACAATAAAAAATGTTATTGTTGGGCACTTACACTACAGTGCAAACTGTCCCCAAGTCCATGTTTCCAATGTTGCTTCTCAAATAACTGAACCTGCAGTTTTAGACCCATATCTTGGGAAACTTCTTAAAAATACAGTGTCTTAGCCTTGACCCAGACCCTTGAAGCAGTATCTGTGAAGGTTGACTAGTTATCTATATTTTTGCAAATCTCCATGTGTAACTGAATGGAGGTCCACTGCATGCCTCTTCAAAATCCAATACTCAAGAGGTAGGTGATGACATATAGGAAAGTGGTTCATTTTCAGGTGCCAGCTAACTGGAAGATGGAGAACTTGTGTATCAAAGCCCAACTCCCTGGAAAGATGGGACACTCGAAGCTCATCTCAAAGTCTCAGTGCAGGCAGAGGTTTTTATAAGGAGGGAGAGGGAACAGAAGAAAGAGATCAAGAGAGAGAATTGAAAAGTTCTCTACCTGCAGATGAGCACAGTTTATTCTGATAAGCAAGTGATGGTCTGGTGTGCTTTATCCTGGTTTCGTCATCCTGGCTTCAAGTCATCCTGGATTCACAGTTGAAGGCCAGGAAATCTCCTGGAGCTGGGATGCCTGAAGGTAGGAGTCTGTATCTCGTGAAACTCGTTCCTAGGATTCTTATACAAACATACTGTTTATCTAAAAGCTACATATTAGTCAGAGTCAACATTTATAGAAACAATGTCAAAAGAATGGTGGGGTGGGTTACAATTCCCCACTGTTACACATGGGTGATTCTGATGCATAGGTGGGTGAATGGATAAATATACGATTCTCCACCAGATTCAATGAACTACAGTTGATTCTTGTATTTTTTTAAAACACTGGGCTTTTTATACCTTCAGTGGCAGTTTTGTTGTTACTGTTGCTATTTTCTTTATTCAGTCTTAAACTTCTCCATGGTATTTTGAGATACATTGATGCTCATCTTTGCAACTTTTGCACAACCTTCCATATGGGAAATAAAAGGGTATACCTATTTTTATATACAGGGATATAACACTATTTGATATAATTCCAAAATTTCTTGTCAGCTTAAAGTAAAAGATATGGGTGATGCCTATTTTTCTTGTCTATTCATCACTGACTCTGATGATTTTAATATAACATATCCTGTCTTCCCTATGTGAACATGTAGCAGACACGGGCTGATGAGACTAACCACAGGGTTTGTGTTAAGAGGTAGATAAGATTTAAGCCAGGATAACAAAGAGCTTCTCTGGGATTTTTTTTTTGACCTTTTTTTTTTTTTAATTGATTATGCCATTACAGTTCTCCCATTTTTTTTTTAGCTGGATCTGATGGAGAGGGTGAGTAGAATTTCTCTCTTTCTGGGCCTGGATAAGTTAGAAGAATGAGTTTAGAATTGCTTGTGGTCCCTTGCCTACTCTGTGGAGATCCATCATTTACAAGAAAGGGAGGAAAGCTGGCTCAAAGAAAGCCAACAGAAAGAGCAGGAAAAACTGAGATAGTTAGAGTCAGTACCTGGTGAAATTATCCTTAAGGTGAGTCCCACACCTACTATTCTATGTTTTTGTTATATTCTCTTTTTCTTCATAAGCTTATTTTAATTAGTTTCTGTTACTTATGACTATGACTTTTGACTTACGTCACATGAAAGAAAAACTAGGGCCAGGTGGCCTTCAGCTCAACTGAGTTTTTTCCCAAACGGAACATTGAGGGCATTCTGATCTTACACTGAGATGAAAGAAGAGGAGTAGTTCCCAAGCCACACAAGTATGTTTGATGTTTGACTGTGAATCCTTTATTGTACCAGTTTTAAGTAGAAAATTTATATCAGTATTTGTCCCCTTTTTTGCTATCTATCTGAATTCTGATGCTGTCTAATCATGCATCAGAAATGCATGATTATATTTAGGAGATACTTATAATAATATTAACTGTTATAAGACCTTTTGCTGAGAGCATTATTGAATTATGGCCTATAAAATTAGTTACTATGTTTATCTTGGTATGAGACTGGTGAATTAAATATAGATATAATGATGAACACCACCCCTGCATTCTTTCCTTTTTTAGGGTCACAATAATCTGTTCCTTTCCACATGAGATGTGGTGGTGTTTTTGATTCACCATCTTGCTGAAGGTGGAAGCTATTTTAGGGGTTTCAAATGAAGAAAAAAGAAGGAAGGAAGGACACAGAAGACAGATGGCAGAAGACAATGGACCACTGAAAACATAATAAAGCCGTGGCCACAGCCTCTATCTCAACTGCTATGTCACAGATAATGTGAGAACAGATCAATGTGGTAAGAGGCTATTGACTTGAAGAATGAGTGCTTTTCAGTCCCCATCCAGAAGAAGAATCCCATTTCTAGTTTTGCCTCAGCACTGTTGTTTTTTCTGCTCTCTATCACAATGTATCATCTGAATGTTTCATAGACCATCCCATTGGTTTATTATATTGATGTCAGCATGTTTATTACCATCTACTAGAATGCACTGTTAAGGTACACATGGGCTAGTGAATTGGAAAGAAAAACCCTGTAAAATTTGAGGCAACTATCACATTAATGAAGTCCAATGACCTGGGAAATATCCAGACATTTCTTCCGAAGGAAAGACCAAGTTATTCAAGTTTTCATCTGCTCCCACTAAAAAAAAAGCATAGTGCTTTGGGTTTTGAAGCTAGACACTTTGCTTCAATTCATACATCAAGTGACTATAATGGTTGCCACTTTTTTAAGGGGAATTAATAAGAGAGAGGTTCTGCAGCAGGTCCATGCTGGGATACATATAGGCCTGTTCCTTGGATCATGTACCCTGGCAGATCCCACAGAGATATCTATGGCACACAAAAATGACAAGTCCCACTTGGAGAGTGACAGTGCAGTCTCCTAGTGTTCTGCAAAAAAACCATGCTTCTGCTGAAGAAAATTAGATACCAGTGGGAAAGTAGTTCTTGGCGTGCTGTTAAGTGTGTATGGTAGAAATGGGGTAGGTGACCGTGGGTCATCACCAAAAATATCTGTGACTAAAGCCACACATAATGGGTTGGGTGAACATACCTATCATTTCCCAAAGTTTCCCCGTGTTCCTTTGAAATCCTCTACTCTGTCGCTCTCTTTTTCAAGGGCACACACTAATCTGCTTTCTGTCACTCCAAGTTAATTTGCATTTCCTAGAATTTTATATAAAATCACATGATAGGATTGTATTTTGTCTGGCTTTGTTGATGCAGCATAATTTTTTGAGATTTATCCATATTGTTGTATGTATCAATGGTTCATGTTTGTTTTGTTGCTGAGTTTTCTATTGTATGGAGATACCACCAAGTGTTTATCCATTTACCTCTTAATGGATATGCTGGTTGATTCCATTTTTTACTATTTTGAATAAAGTTATTATGAATATTGTTTTACAAGTCTTTGTATGGACTATATTTATTTTTCCTGAGTAAATATTTAGAATTTAAGTGGCTAGATCATATTGGAGGTATAAGCTAAACTATTTAAGAAACTGCCAGTTTTTTAAACATGTTTAGATCACTGTAAAGTCCCACCAGCAGTGTGTGAGAATTCTGTCTTTTCCACATCCTTCACAATGCTTGCTATGGTCAGTATTCATAAGTAGAACCATTGTAATAGGTGCTACCTTATTATGGTTTTAATTTGAATTTCTATAATAAATAATACTGTTGAACACTTTTATATGCTTGTTGGCCATCTTCTCTGGCAAAGTTTGTTCAGACTTATTATAATTCTAGATGTGAGGGATTTTTAAAAATTATACATAAAAGTTAAAATGTTTTCTCCCTAATTGTGGCTTGGATTTCCATTTTTAATTGTAATAAAGTTAAATTTATCAATTTTTTTTCAATGGATTGTATTTTGGTATCATATCTGAGAAATCTTTGCCAATGCAAAGTCACAATGTTTTCCACCTTTTTAACTGGACAAGTTTTGTAGGTTTAGGTTTTGTATTGAAGTCTTAGATTCATTTTGAATTAATTTTGATAAACTGCATAAAGTATGATTTGAACTTTATGATTTTTTCTATGAATATACATTTTATACCCCATTTATTAAAAAGACTACCCTTTCTCTACTGAATTGCCTTTTGCAGCTCAGTCAAAAATCAGTTGTCTATAAAGAAGTAGGTCTCTTTCTAGATTTTCTATTTACTTCAGTTGATCAAATTCTTTAAAAAGACAATGCCTTGCTGTCTTGACTGCTGTAGCTTTATAAGTACTGACATCAGATAGTGTTAGTACCCCCATTTTCTTCTTTTTTATAAACACTGTTTTAGCTATTCTAGATACAATGCAATTTTATATGACTTTTAGAATCAGCTTTTCAATTTAAAAAGTGTTTTCTGGGATTTTGACTGGGATGCAATAATTCAATGTAGAGACCAACTTTGGGAGAAGTTATATCTTAGCAATATTAATTCACCAGTGAACATGGTATATTTTATCATTTATTTAGATCTTCTTTAATTTCTATCAGAATGTTTATTAATGTAGAGTGTATAAACACATACATTTTGTCAGATTTATCCTTGTTTTTATCAAATTTAATTTCCAAATGTTCATTTATAATATGTATATAGAAAGACAATTGAATTTTATACATTTTTATCCTGCCATGTTGCTAAATACATATATTAATTTGAATATTTTTTGTATATTTCATCAGATTTTCTATATAGAAACTCATGTTGTCTGAAAATACAGAGTTTTCCTTCTTTGACCATAATCTGGATGCTTTTTATTTCTTTTCCTTGCCTGGCTGCACTGGTTGGAATCTCCAGCACAATGCTGAATAAAAGTGGTGAGAGTAGACATTCTTTGAGGGAAAGTATTCAGTCTTTTATTAGTAAGTATGATAATAGCTCTAGGTTTTTCATATTTTCCTTTTATCAGGTTAAGGCTGTTCCCTTTTATTTCTAGTTTGCTAAAGGTTTTTTTTTTTAATCAGGGATGAATCTTAGATTTTGCCAAATGCTTTTTTCTGCCATATCAAGCAAATAATATGGCTTTTTAGTTTGTTAATATGGGCAATTACATTGCTTAATTTTCAAATGTTAGATCAACATTTCATTCCTGGGATAAACTCCATTGGTTTGATTATCAGTTTATATAGATTAGATTTGACTTACTGAAATTTTGCTTAGAGTTTTCACAGCAATTGTTCAAAGAGATATTGGTCTGTGTTTCACTTTTTCTATAACACATTCATCTTGTATTGGTGTCTGGTAATTCTGGCTTATATAATGTACAAGGAAGTATTCCTTCTTTGATTTCATTTTCTTGTCCAACTTTAATTTTTTTTCATTGAGACTTAATGATTACCACAATAAACTTAACATTCATCACCATACATAGCTACTAACTTTCTTCTTCCTTTTAAAGTATATTTTATTGATCACACTATTGCAGTTTTCCCAATCTTCCCCCAGTTATCCCCCCTCTACTCTGCAACCCCAACCCTCCAGCATTCCCACCCTTTAGTTCATGTCCATGGGTTTTACACATAAGTTCTTTGACTTCTCTGTTTCCTATACCATTCTTAACCTCCCCCCATCTATTTTTTGCTCACCAATTCTGCTTCTTATTCCCTACAATTCTGCTACTTTTCCCCCATTCTTCCCCTCCCCTTCCCCACTGAAAAACCTCCATGTGATCTCCATTTCTCTGATTCTGTTCCTGTTCTAGTTGTTTGCTTAGTTTTTGTTTTCATTTTCTTAGATTTGTTGTTGATAGTTGTGAGTCATCATTTTACTGTTCATGGTTTTTGATCTTCTTCTATTCCCTACATAAGTCCCTTTAACATTTCATATACTAAGGGCTTGGTGATGATGAACTCTTTTAACTTGACCTTATTTGGGAAGCACTTTATCTGCCCTTCCATTCTAAATGAAAGCTTTGCTGGATAGAGTAATCTTGGTTGTAGGTCCTTGCTTTTTAGGACTTCAAATACTTCATTCCAGCCATTTCTTCCCTGTAAGGTTTATTTTGAGAAATCAGCTGATAGCCTTATGGGAACTCCTTTGTAGGTAACTCTCTCCTTTCTTCTTGCTGCTTTTAAGACTCTCTCTTTACCTTTAATTCTGGGTACCTTAACGATGATGTGCCTTGGTGTGTTCCTTTTTAGGTCCAATTTCTTTGGGACTCTCTGGGCTTCCTGGACTTCCTGGAAGTCTATTTCTTTTTCCAGATTGGGGAAATTTTCCCTCATTATTTGTTGAAATAAGTTTCCAATTTCTTGCTCTTGTTCTTCTTCTGGCACCCCTATGATTCTGATGTTATAGCATTTAAAGTTGTCCCAGAGTTTCCTAAACTTCTCCTCATTTTTTTTGAATTCTTGTTTCTTTATTCTGTTCAGGTTGGATGTTTATTTCTTCCTTTTGTTCCAAATAACTGATTTTAATCCTGGTTTCCTTCCCTTCATTGTTGCTTCCCTGTATATTTTGCTTTATTTCACTTTGAGTTACCTTCATTTCTTCCTTCATTTTGTGACCAAGCTTAATCAATTCTGTGAACATCCTGATGACCAGTGTTTTGAATTCTGTATCACGTAGGTTGGCTATCTCCTCATTGCTTAGCTTTTTTTTCTGGAGTTTTGATCTGTTCTTTCATTTGGGCCATACCTCTTTGTCTTGGTGCACCTGTTATGTTGTAAGGGGGCAGGGCCATAGGTGTTCACCTGGGCCAGGCAATCCTCTTTGCTGTGTTGTGGTGCTGTCTGTGGGGGAGAGGTCAGAGAGGGAACAATACAGCTTACTTCCTCCACTCTAGCCCCACTTTCTGACAAACTCTTTCATGTGAGTCTGAGAGTTTCTCCCACCATAGCCACCCCTGCAGTAGTTAACAGCTAGCTTTGAGTCTTTAGTTTCCCATTCAGCCAGCCCTGCCTTCCCCACACAGTCCACCACCTTGCAGTGAGTCCTCTCTACTCAGCTGCCTGGCTCCACCCCTCCTGCCCTCCTATCCATCTGGATGAATCTTTCTTGAACTCTTTGGTTGTCAGAGTTCCATGCACTTTGATTTTCTGGCACTTCTGGTTGTTTATGGTTTTTAGATTGGTTGTTATTCTTCTTTTGGTTGTGTGAGGAAGCAAAATGTTTCTATCTACACCTCTATCTTGGCCAGAACTTTCAAACTTTATTCTTCCAATGAGAACTTTTAATAACTATTCCCTTAGCAACTTTCAGTATACATGATACAATATTATTAACTAAGTCACCATATTGTACATTCCATCCCAGGATTTATTTATTCTATAACCGGACATTTGTATCTTTTGGCCATCTTCACTCATTTAGCCCACCCCTCACCTCCAACTACCAATCTGTTCTCTGTACCTACATGTTCATTTTTGCTTGTTTGGGGGGCATATTTTTATTTGGGTTTTAGATTATACAAATCCATGCATATACACACAAATACATACAAGTACATATATGTACAATATATGTCTTTCTCTGACATACTTCACTTAGTATAATTCCTTCAAATTTATCCATGTTGTCACAACTGGCAAGATTTGCATCTGTTTTATGGCTGAACAATATTCCATTTTCTTTATTTATTCATCCATCAATGGATATTTAGGTTGCATCCATGTCTTGGCTATTGTAAATAATGCTGCAATGAATGTATATCTTTTTGTGTTAGTGTTTTCATTTCCTTCAGATAAAAATCTAGAAGTGGAATTATGGATCACGTGGTAATTATATTTTACCCTTTTCAATCTTCTGAAGTTTTTCTGTAGAATTGGATTATGGGTTTTTAAACAGTTGATGGAATTCACTGGTGAGTCTATCTATTTCTAGATTTTCTTATGAGCATGTTTTCAGTTCAATTTCTTTAGACTATCTAGCTCTTCCTGAGTAGGCTTTGGGAAGATTGTGTCTTGCATATATGTAGCATTGGAGAGTAGAAAAGGATAGTGGTTTTGAATCTTAGCTCCATTCATAACTATATAATTCTATTTTATTTCCTTTTGGTTCTATTTCCTATTCTGTATAAAATGTATATAATAACAATAGATGCTATAAAAAGCTATTGATAAATGTATGTAGTGCTAATGTATGTGGAACCTACTATGGGCCCAGGCTACTTACTGTACTCAGTGGTTATGCACGTAATACAAATTTTCTATCAAACCTCCTAGGGGTAGGTCTTCTTGACTCTGAAGTCCAGGTTCTGAATGCTTTCCCAGATACAGGGCTCTATCTCCATGCAGAGTGTGAGTATTAGAGAGCCTATCTAGGGCTACACATGGGCCCGGGACACTATTATACCTTCAATAAAACTGGCAATTTTTAAAGGACTGGCAATCTTTAGTGAATACAAAACACTCTATTAGTTAGTGTTCTTAATTGCAAGCCACAAAATCCAAGATCAGTTAAAGCTGGAAAGGATTTTGTTGAAGGGTGTTAGTACATTCCAGCCTCTCTGGAATGGTCAGACAGGTGAGCTTAGAAACATCGCAGCCAGGGACATAGCCATCAAAGAGCCGATGGCTCATACCACCACTTTCATTAGAAATGCTTTTGTAGGCTTCTTTATTGCTGTCTTCTTCACTGAAGTTTCTCATTGATGTTTCCTGATTGAGAAGCCTGTACCACTTAAGGACTAGATCTCAAGGGAGGTGGAAAGTGAATTTCTGGCTCTACCTTGGACATGTGGGTCTTATAGAGTAAGAAATTCTTCAAATATTAGATAGACATTCAAATATACTGAGCATGGCCTTTACTGAGAGGCTCAGTTTTTTAAAGCATCCTCTCCTTACACGGTTGGGGATCCAATTCCTGGTCAGGGCATCTACAAGAGTTAACCAGTCAATGCATAAATAAATGAAACAACAAATCAAGGTGTCCCCCCTCTCTCTCTCTCTCTCTCAAATCAATAAATAACATTTAAAAATACTAGACAGCCTAAAAGTATGACAAATGTTCTCTAGGATGACATAAACATCACCATGGTACATTAGAAGCATGATGGAGCACAGACAGCTTCTTTTTCAACATTGTATCAGGAGAACAACATCAAAAAGACAGCCATTGCAATGGGTTTCATTAAGCACAATGTGATTTTGCCACTTCTAAAAACTGCTTGGGGCATTAAAGCTAATTTTCTTATATTGGAGTTATGTGTGGTAGCACAAAGAAGGTTATTTATCTCTTCCTAGGCCAAAAAAGAGTTATGGGCAACTGACACTGTTTGGGGAGCAAGGTAACAATTGCACCTTCATTGTCCAGGTAACCAGGATCCTAGTAAGAGTAGGAATTACAGAAATAACTATGAGATTTTATATATACACACACACATATATATGTATATATATATACACACACACACATTGTAAGATGACATAATTTAAACAAAAATAAAAATGAAATTATTTTTATGTATCATAACTTATCTTCTATTTCACCTATTCTCTTTATTTCTTTTCCTATGTTCCCACACATTAGGCAATTTATCAGTACACTAGTAATAGTTCTAAGATGCTCTAGAATAAAATTATTTTATATTATATTGTACTGACAGTCCAAGAGTCAAGGGCATGCAATCATTGCCTTTCCCTTTCCTTTCATTAGCTCTTTGTCCCTGTTTTCCTCAAGTCAAAGAGAGCAGAGAAAGACTAAGGTAGGTATGTTAAACATTATATTTTTATTTCAATTATATTCCTGTAGTAGGCTTAGGCCCTCTACTCATTTCTAGGATATGCACAGTTGATATTTAAGCTATAATCCATAGAAGTTTTAATTATTACTTGTATTCTACAAGCTTCCAGCTCTTAATAAAAAATGAGTGTATAATTTTTAAGGAAAGCAGAGACTTTTTCCTAAAAAGTTACTTCATAGCCCTGTAAAGTAATCATGGACAGTTGTTTTATTTTTATGAAAATAAAGGTATATTATGTATAATTGTAATGAGGTGCAGCTAGGACCACCCAAAGAGGGGTTTGTAATGGGGTCCATAACTTGGGGTGTCCAGGAAATATAAAAATATAGGACATGCCTATCTCCATAAATCTGCAGTGGGGGATGGGACACATGGAAAAGGGCCATTGAGAGTTATTTTGCATATCAACAGTTGGCCAGCTTCACAACTGATATGCAAAAATGGTTATTTTATATATCTATAACAGCTAGCTAGCTTCATGGATATGTTAAGTATCTGTAGCTTGGGAGATGGGAATGACTTCAATCCATGTTGTAACTGGGAGGCAGCTCTCCCTGATTATAGCATCTGCGTGAGAGATTGGAGATGGTTTGCTCCACACCACAGGGCCATGCCTTCCTGGACTAACTATGACAACCAAGAAAGTCTGGAGAAATACAGGAATGCTAGCAGGTGTAGCTGATTGTTGGAGGAGTCAGAAATGGAATTTCAGAGGAAGATTCATACCGGGATTTAAACCCAGATGCGGCAGCCATGTGGGTTGGAACCACATCGTTTAGGGGCTCCCTTTACCAAATTGCTTAGGGAGCAGGAGTGCAAGATGTAGTAGACATGCAGAGCTCTCTCTCAGTGGTTCAGAAGTGTTTAGAACTTCCCTGCTTGGTTTCAGAAGCTGTAACCCTCCAAGGCTAAGGCTGAATTAAAAGACCTTGGGACCATAAGCCACTAAGGAGACAAAACTTATCTTCCTGGCAGGAGCACAGCCACTGCCTCCTTTGCATCACCCTGCTTGAACCCTGGAGGATGGCTGGATAGTCAATGATGGGTAAGATTCCTTAAGTGAGGAACAGCCTAAGACAGGCACAGTCTTGAAGGGCCCATCAGGGAAGGACTTAGGGGACTATAGTAAAGGGGTAATGGACCTTCACACCTTGGCTTAGTCACAGCCTGAGTCCTCATTCTATCTATAAGAAGTCTCCTAATCTCTTAGCTGCCTTACTTCCGCTTTCTGACTGAAGCCTAAAACAATGCCTGAGGTGGGAGGTGGGTGTGGTCCTGTGCTGGAACAGCTGGTTCCCCAGGGGCGATCAGGCCTAAGAAAGAATGCATAAAGTTCTGTGAAACTTGCTTTGCTAAGAATGCCCTCAATTTAAATGTTAAGGGTCCAATCATGAAATGAGTTTGTTTCCCAAAGTTCTATGGCACTTTGGCATCACTCCATCTATCTGACCCTGATTCAGAATAAGCTCTTATAGTTCTTTGAATGTTATCTATTTCTTGATCACTACTGCCTGACAGTGATTGATGACCTTTACATATACTACCTGTATTCCTATGCAAATTAAAAGTCCATTGAGAGAGAGGCTCCAGGCCTTTCTCCTCTGAGAGACCAGTCAGCCTCTCCTCCCCAAACAGATCATGACTTTATAGACTAATTCTCATCCACAGCAGCTTCGGGGGCTCTGTGGGCAAAGCCCCCCTACACGGAAGAACGCAGGAGAGACATTGCAGGACTAGGGATGGGGATGATGCGAAACCTTGCAAGGAAGGAAAGGAGCAAAAAGACTCGCTGATGGGCCATAAGAAGGTGCCATGTGTGTTTGGATTAAGAACTGGTGATCCCAGTGACACAGTTGATGGTTCTGGGAACTTCGAGAAGCCTGTCAACCTAGCACGGATTATTGGGAAGAACAGGGAGCTAGCGGAGCCACGTACTTCTATTTTTTCCTGAGATATAGTGCCCCCGACCAGCCTGATTGGACAAGGGAGGAAAGAAGGACTGTGTGTGTTTGTGGGTGTTTTAAGGGACTTTGAGTATTTAATGGCGACATTCTGCCATTACTCTAAACCTGTATAACTTTTGAATAAATAGTTCCTTCTCTTTTTACCAAACTCTGACACTGAGAACTATAATTCCATTCCCTGGCAACGGGAAAAGAATCCACGGTGACAGAGGGATGCCATAAACCTCTGGGTCCGTTCTATAACATAATGATATCTCTAAATTGTTTACATGTTAATTCAAACCAATTGTTAATAAAAACCTGGTTGTTGGTGACTGACATAAAGCTGTCAGTCAGCTCATAGTGTATTGCTGTCAACAATACACTAGACATTATCTAAATAATTCTAAGAACAAGACACCATAGATTTCCCATGCAACACCCTCTACTCCTTCATGCTCGTCTTTTACTTGTCTCCCACATTTCATGATCTTCCTAGGTGACTAGATAAAATTCTGGGTAGATCTTCTCTTGGCTGTGAAGAGTCATATTCTAGATATTACCTTCTAAGTAACATGAAAACATGATGTTTCGTGTGATATCAGTTATTAACCTAAAATAATAATAATTAAAAACAATTATCAGGGATGATTATGAAGCCTTTTCAATACTTTGTATAGGAAGATGCCTATGTATTTATCTAGTTCTGTTACTTGGCTGAAGATTTCTTTTCTCAATCAAGCACAGACCATTTGGAAAGGGAAAGGACTACAAGATTTGGTGGCCTGGCACACCAAGTTCTGGGATGGGACAGTCAGGATTTTCCAGTAGGTGATAAAACAAAGGATACTGGTATAAAATAATAGCAATGAAAATGGTAGGCTTCAAATAATTTTATGTCTCATTTGAAATAATTAAAGTATATATTTATTCAAATATGTTTTCTTAAACTTAGTAGTCAATAACTATAACAAAATAATTTCATAAAATATGCATATTTTCCCAATTAAAAGATATACTTCCTTTTCCATAACAGAAATGAACCTGAAGCCTGGCAGTAGTCAGTGGCTGGAAGTCAGATTTCTGGCAAGACAGTATGTCTGAACATTAAAATCCAGCAGGAACATTAAGCCTCTTGGTCTGGATGTCTTTTGTTTAGACTTTGTTTTGTTTTGTTTTGTTTCATTCAGGATAAAAAGAAAGAAAACTCTGCCTGAGCATAATTTAGATAGCTTTTGGCAATAAATTCTGTAATTCTAAAAAATAATGCTTTTAGCTCTTATAACTCTGACCTAACAGAACATAGAATAACATAAAAACTAATAAGAAAAAGGTGGTGGAGGTAAGACTTGGCTGCAAAGGAAAATCAAATTTACCTTTTTCACTTCATCACAGTCCGTAACTGTACCTAGCAGCAGATGTAAGATTAAGAAGACGTTTGGGATGGAGTTGGGGAAAGGGTTGGCAGTCAGTCCTGCCCAAAACAGAATGGGCCCATTCGTTGTTGCAGAATGTAATCATATGTAGTTTTCCTAAGCGAGCGATTCTCAATGTGGAATTTCAAAGTCTGGGCTCTTGCAGTTTCTATGAATTTTTCAAGAAATTCATGAGGTCAAAGCAGGTCAAAAACAAAACTAAAATGTTAGTTGCCTTTTTGACCATGTTGACTTTGTATTTTAAAAAATGAGAAGAAATGTTAGTACCTTAGTACAAATCAAGACAGTGGCAAAAACTGTTAAGCTGTCACTCTGCCATCCACTGCCACACATAGGTAAAAAGGTAAGTCAATCTCACTTAAGAATGGACCTGGCGGAAATGTTCGTATTATCAAGTGTCTGAAATGTGGCCCTAAGTGGTTCTGGCAACATTCTGTGTGGAGAAATGGGTACTGCTGCCTGCTGGGGGAGACTGGAGACCCTGTGCAAAAGCACTTGTAGGATCACTTCAGCTGCAGTCAATGCAATTGATACCAAAACAGCAACTGGCAAACTGCAGGTTCTCAGACATTGGTTTTAGCTAAAAGTTTTCTTAGAAATGAACTGATTCTGTTGTTTCAAAGAAAAGAAAGGATGGGATTTGTTGTCAATGATAAAATTAAAACTTTCCATTGAAAATTGGAATTCTTAAAAAATTGCAATAGCCACTGTGAGCCTGACCTCTTCCCAATTTTAAAGAATGTATGCTGACATTTGTAATGAAAACATTTGTGCACTTTTTATATATTATGTAATGAAATGTGCCAAGATTTTTAGAGTCAGCATAACTCTGAGTCAGTATTTCCCAAATGATGAGTGCTTGAGTAACAAAATCACATATAGATAATCGATCCATTCCAAGTGAATGACAGACTAATGGATTTTGGTGTAACAAAAATATGTACCTACAATAATCAGAAAAAAAACTATTCAAATATTCTTGTATTTTCCAAATAACTCTGACATCTCTGTGAGACTATAGGTTCTTCATCTTAAACAACATTTTGAATGCGGATGCAGATATGAGAAATCAACTACACCCTATTAAGCTAGGTGGCTGCACAAGGAAGGGGGAAACAGTGTGATATTGCTGAGTTAAGAAGGGAAGATATGAGTGTGGGGAGGCACAGCAGCTGCACTTCATGGACGGGCAATACCAGGGAAGAAAGAGCTTCACAGAGAAAGAGCTCTGGAGGGCTTTGTCCTTGAGCCTTTAGCTGAGTACAAATCATTGCATGAATGTAAGGAAAATGCCCCATGCTGGGGAAAGACCCACCCTAAAGGAAAAGTGGAAATGAAGCTGGAGCTTACATTAGGTAGGAATATTTCCTGTTCCCAGCAGCCAGAGAGGAACACCTCGTATTTCATGGGGCATCAAGTAGAGTGTTCAATATTCCACCAGGAACATTTACCAAGATGAACCGTATTCTGGGCCATGAAACAAAAAGGATCCAGGTCATAAACTGTTCTCTTTCCACAATATAAATAATTTAAAGGTCAGTAACAGGAAAATATTTGGAAAAATCCCCAAATATTTGAAAATTATGTAGCATACTAAGTAGTACATGGAAAAGGGTCAGGGGAGGAATAGAAAGTGTTTTTAATTTAATGAAAATTGAAAATCATCTATTTAGACTAATAAGGAGAAAAAGAGAGGGGTAGGTATGGTGTGTTGGGAAAAGCTAGCCCTTGGTGACTCTATATCATTGCTATCACAGGAGATGCCAGGCCTGGATATCCATCTTCTAGTGAACGGAGGACCAAGAGGCAAACTTGCTGGATTCTCCCTTTTCAGTCCTTTCGCCTGAGAAACAGTGCTTTACTTGCAACTTAAAAACATCTATTCCCATTGCTACTTCTGAGTTGAAGGCCCTTCCAGCATTTAATCTGGGATATCTGAAAGATTAAAATAAACTTTAGGTAACACACCACCATGACGTTCCTCAACATTTCTACTCCAGCTGGTCCAGAACAAGGACTATTTCTGACCTGCTGTGAAATCTGAGTATTGTTTATGTCCTTTAATTCTTCTGGATTTTTCTAGCTCAGTCAAGGGAAGTCTCCTCCCATGTGTGAATTAATTGTGTGAAACTGAAGACTTGACATAGACCCTGACACTCTTCAGCAGAGTACTGTGCCATGTCAATAAAGAACTCAAGGACACTGACAGCAGTGTGGTGACTGTGTTGTGGGGAGAGGTGGAAGAGGGGATAGAGGGGATAAACGGTAATGGAAAACATAAAATAAAATAGTTTTTTTAAAGACTACTCTCAAAATTGAATGAAACAGAAAGCTGTTTCTTCAAAAAGGAATCAACAAAATTGAGGAACATCTAGCAATATTGGTAAAAAAGCCACCAATATCAGAAATGAAACAAGGGATTCTACAATCACTAAATAGTAAATAATACTTCGAACAATTCTAAGTCTGCAACTTCAACAACTTAAAGAAAGGAGTGAATTCCTCAAAAATGAAAAACTACTAAAACTCAGCCAACATGAAATAGATTATCTAAATAGCACTACAAATATTGATGTGCAATTTAAAGTACAATTAAAATGCTTTGTTTCGTTGATTTTTTCTACTGTTTTCCTGGTTTTAGTTTCATTTATTTCTCCTCTTATTATCTCCTTCCTTCTACTTTCTTTGATTTTTATTTTTCTCTTCTGTTTCTAGTTTATTAAGATAAGAATTTAAATTAATGATTTGAAACAGTTTCTTTCATTTTATGTAGCAGTTAGTGCCATAAATTTTTCTCTCAGCATTGCTTTAGCTATAGCTTATTTATTTGGATATGCTGTATTTTTATCTGAAGGCTGATATTGTCATTATTATTTTTGTACTATTGTCCCTTGTTTATGTTCTGCTGAAAAGTTTATAGAATAGTATAAACCAATTCTAGTAATTTATAATTTCTCCATTTTATACTATGATCCAGTAAAAGTTAAACGCACACATATCATATGACTCAGAAATTCTGCTCTTAGGCATTTACCTCAGAGAAACAACTACACATGTCTACAAAAATCTCTAACTTAGTGTTCCATTAGTCCTATGTTTTGTTCTAGAAGCTTTAAAGTTTTGGGTTTTACATTTCAAGTTAATAATTATATAAGGTGTGAAGTTTAGATTACATTTTTTTGTATAGAAATATCCAGTCATCTCAACACCATTTATTGAATAAATTTTTCTTTTTCTACCAAATTGCCTTTGTACCTTTGATAAGAATGATTTAATCATATATGTGTGGGTCTGTTTCCAGACTTCATTTTATTGTATTAATCTATTTATTTTTATTCCTATAAACTGATTACTCTAGCTTTGTAATAGGAATTCAATATGGGTAATATAAGTCCTTGAATTCTGTTCTTTTTTTTTACATAGTTGTTTTGCTACATTAGGCCTTTTGCCTCTCCATATGAACTTTAGAATTAGCTTTTCGATTTCTTTTTTTATCAGTTAATTATTTTATTTTGTTTATTTTTATTGTTGTACAAGTACAGTTGTCTCCATTTTTTCTCTACCACTCTCCCCACCTCCACCCACCCCCACCTCAAAAGTATGCTGGGATTTTCTAATGAGGGTTGCAGTGTCTCCATAAATCTGATTCTCCAGAATCAGAAGAACTGACATCTTAACCATATTGAATCGTAATCCACAAACTCATAGATCTCTCCATGTATTTATGTCTTCAGTTTTTCTCAGAAGTGGTGTATAGTTTTTAGTGGATAAATCTTTTACATCTTTTTGTCAGATTTATCCCTGGGCATCTCATTTTTTATGCTGTTCACTATCTTTTTATATATGGTTGAATTCTATATATATGATGTCTACTAGATTGTTTTTTGTATTTATGTTTATAAGGAGCATTTATGTATAGCTTTCATTTGCTTCAATATCTTTATCTGTTTTTAGTATCAAAGTAATGCTAGCCTCACAGAATGAATAGGATAATAATCCTCTAACTTATAATTTTGTGGAAGAATTTGTCTATAATTGCTACATTTATTCCTTAAATGTTTGGTAAAATTTGCCAATAGACTTTTGGGCCTGGAGGTTTTTTTCCCAACTACATTAGTAAATATAGTGGAATTCAATTTCTCAAATTCTTGTGTAAGCTTGTCAGGTTGTTTCCTTCAAGGAACTGGCCATTTCATCTACACTATTGATCTTTTTGTCATAAAGTTGTTCATATGATTTCCTTGTTATTCTTTTAATATCAATATAATCTATTGTGATGTCACCCATCTCATTTCAGATATTGGTAATTTTGTCTCATGGAGTTAAGCCACCCAAGGTGCAAGGACACTGATGAGTAAGGGTCTATTAGTGTAGCTGCCTTTCACACTCCCCTCCACACACAGAAAGTTCCTGTAAGTGACAACTGCCATATTTTTCATTAAATACCAAGAGGGACTCTTCCCAGAAGAAGGATACTTATTTTTAATACAATCCCCATTCATGTTCAGGGAGTCATTATTAAACTAAGTAGGGATAGCTAAGTAAACTTTGCCAAAATTATGTTTTAGAAATCCCAATATCTTCTTATTTACCACAAAAAATTATTATAGATATACATTAATTAAATAAATATATTTAAAATTAATCTGTATATAAACACACTTACCCTCTACATATTCAGTGTGGAAATTTCAGATCAATGATATTTATCTTAAAATTAAACTAGCAACTATGGCATTCCTGACATAATGGATACAGGCCTTTTTATAACCCTTAGGTCAGCAACCTACAGAAATTTATAGACACACATTTTAGAGAAGCCAGATACTGCCAAGACCGGGGTGTCTTACAGTTGCTATGAAATCTTCATTGAACAACTGAACACATCTGCAATGTACTTTCTTTAGCTTTATATAGAGTTGTTGTGGCTGCTGACGAGATTCTTATTTGGCATTTTTATTCTCTGTCCTTCTAGAGTTATGGCAATAGAATGTAAATTCTAACACTAAAAGTCTCTTTCTTCATTTTCTTTAGTTACCTCATAATGTAATGTTCTTTCTTCCCAGAGAGGATTAGGTAAGCAATGGCTTCCTCCTATAATTATCTTTTCAATTCAAAGTTTAAATAGTAGATGCTGCATAGAAAACCAGTCATCTTATAGGTGAGATCATATGGCACTTGTCTTTCAATGCCTGGTTTATTTCACTTAGCATAATACTCTCCAGTTCTATCTATGCTGTCACAAAAGGCAGGAGTTCCTTCTTTCTTTAGATTGCATAGTATTCCATTGTGGGCGGAGGAAGACAAAAGGGAAAAAATTGGGACAACTGTAATGGAATAATAATAAATATTTAAAAAAAGGAAACCAGTAATCTGACTATTTTCCTAAATATCTTAGGACTTTTTGTTGGCCTTACATTTTTAATGTTGAGGATGATGGTCTCTCCCTAGGGTCTTCTTTTCCCTCCTGCCCTGTTGAGGTGGGGTGCTTTGGTGCCTGGAGTCCTGCAGCAAGAGCTCTGTGCTCCCTCAGACCTGGCATTCACTCCCTATACCACCCAGCTGCCTGATAAGGGGATTTGCATGTGGACACTCAACAGAAGCTAGAGCCCCTTTTCCTTCTCAATTCTGCTGGCAGTTTTCTTTCCACAGAAGGAACAATCCCTTTGAAAGATGATACTCGGCTGCCTTAGCACAGAGAGTACACATTCCTGATAACATGAGTTATGACCTCAGAGAATAATCTCTAATATTTGTTTTTCAGGGAAGCTGAGAATTTGTTGGTAGAACCCCCACCCACCACATACAACCAAGATATTTTTTTCTTATTTAAAATACTTAAATTTATATTCTCTACTGAACTTTGTTTAGGATATAACCATTTGAGGGATGGATTATATTCATGATAGTAATTTATTAAGTGAGAATGTACTCATTACCATAATCACACCTCACTATTCCAATATTAATTATCAAAACATAGTTTTTCAATAAATTAAAAGCTTAGTGAAAACAATACCATTACGGTATTCTGATCTTATTCATGGCTGTGTAGAATGAGATAGAATTCTAAATGCATCCTTAAAAGATAGTTTCTTGTAAAGATTAGTGGTGATTTAGAATAAAAGCTTAAGCCCTTTCAGAGAATCTGCCAAAATTATACATTTAGTAGACTTACTCACTAAAGCCTTAATGTTATGACATTTAACTATCACACATTATTTTTTATTCAAAAGTTGATATAAATAAATATGACTGTATTATGACATTTTAAACTTAAAATCTTTTTCATGAGTGAACTATGATGAAAGATGAGAACTTGCCCAAAACTCTCTGTTTTCATTGCTAAACTGTAGAAGAGCAAAGGTAGTGATTTTTGATATAATATACATGGTTTTTCTTCCACTAAATGATGTCCTTTCCAATTAGAAACTGGAAGGTATTCTGACTACAGTATCTCTACCATAACTTGAACATTATAGTACTAAGTAAACTTTGATGTACCTAATACATATAAAATATTTTTTTTCTGACACTATTTCCTTTCCATTCCAGATATCACTAAGGTCAACTCTAAATCACTGATGAAGTTCAGTGGTTGTCAGATTTACATTTGCTGTTTAGTAAAAACAGAGCCCTTCCTTATGCTATGCAGTGAACGATTCAGTCTATGTGTGATAGGGCTTGATTCACAAGACAATGGTTTTGAATGAGATGATTCTAAGATGACAATTCTGGCCTGTGTCTGTGATGCATATACTAGATTTTTTAGTCCTTAATGTTCAGTGAACTCCCCTGAATAATGCTTGTATATAATAAGCACTTGATAAATATTTCCTGAATATATTAGTTGCTATTGATTGTAAAGTATTTACAAGCTTGGCATTAATGTTTTTATTGTTTCTATAACCCTATTACCTGAAATAGTGCTTGTCACATAGTGGACACTCTATAACATCTGTCAGTTGATGAATGTATGATCCATTGGCCAAGCAGAATCATGGAGTGGTTGAGAAGGTAGGCTCAATGTTCAGATGTCGGTGTTCAAATCAGAACTTAGCCACAAAGCAGATATGTGGCCTGGGATAAAAGACTACTAATGAGTCTCAGTTTTTATACAGATAAAATGGGCATAATTGTTATATCCACTTCATAAGGTCATTGGGGAATTTATCAACTATATGGGAAGGACACTGGAGAGTGTCTTAGTAAGCAATATAGTAAGCAATCAGTAAAGATTAATATTATGAGTATCACATTCGAACATGCTGGACACTACTCTGACTCTGTGTACTTGCCCTTCCATTAGCTATGCTCTTCATCATATTTAAAACTTTATTTTCTCCCTGAGCTTATGGGAAATAGCAGCAGGTGGCTCTTCTGTCATGTATTTGGTGCTCCTAACCGAAAAGGCATAATATTTCATGATGTTTCCTGTTTTTAGAGCTCTGAAAGCCTAATATAACCTAATTATTTGACAGATAATAGAACTGGATCTCAAAGAGATTTTGTGGCTTTTGCCTCTAGAAAGCAGGATGACTACTTGTATTAGATTTTTATTGTTGTTGTAATAAATTACCGCAAAATTAGAGACTGAAGACAACAAAAATATATTATCTTACACTTCCGTAGCTCAGAAGTCTAACACAGGTCTTCCTGGGCTACATCCAGATGTCAGCTGGGCCGATCTTTTGGAGGCCTAGGATAGACCCCATTTCCTTGCTTGTTTCAGTTTCTACAGGTCACTGGCATTCCTTGGCTTCTGGCCTGCCCTCCCCCTTCCAAGTCAGCAACAGAGCCTGTTTTCCCCTGCTTCTTTCATCACAATCACATTTCTTTCACTGACCCTCCTATTTGGCCTCCTTCTTCCATTTTTAAGGATCATTGTAATTACCTTGAGCCCACCCAAAAAATCCAAAATAATCTTCGTATTATAAGGTCAGCTTATTAGCAACCCTGCTTTCTCCTTTGCCATGTAACCTAACATACTCATAGCCTCTGGGGGTTAGGAAGTGGACATCTTGGGCACTATTCTTCAGCCTAGTAAGCAGAACATAGGGGCCAAGTTTTCTGACTCTAATGATATGTCAACTGTACTATTATTTTCAAACTACAAATTGCTTAACAGAAACTAAACAATTGATTTTGAAACTATTACATAAAATCGTAGCATACAGATAACTATAGCCCATCCATGTGGATTAACAATGAAACCAAAGTTCTAAATTAAACAAGTACTGGAGAGCGAATAAAGAAAGACATTTCTTGCCAGTTTTTTCTTTTGACAAAACAATTCTAGAGAAATTTGAAAGTATAGCCAGCCCAGTTCTGGCCTTCTTGTTCATCTCTCCCTGCAATGTGGCTGCATAATCTCAGGTTATTTGGCAAAGAAAACCATCTTTGAAGATGCCATTGCATATACACTCCAAGGCCGTGGCCATTCCACATTGTCTGTATATTTCAGCTAAAGGCCAGCAATCACCAAAGCGCTGCTTACATAAAACCTAACACATGTGACCCAAAGGCAAAAAATCAAGATTTTAGATGCTTTACAAAATAATGAATAAGCATGAAAAGAATGTGAATAAGAACAAAGAACATTTTTGACATATTTGAATTTGCTCATTTTTGCCTGTATAACTGTGATTTTTTGTGAATTTTTGTCCCCAGATAAAGCTCATAATATTTATGCTATTCAATTCAACATTTCTTACAGATATTCTGTATTAACTAATTATGGAATTATATTAATATTATATATTAGCACTTATTTTTCTGGCATAAAGAATGACACTATTTGAATAATATGTTCTACATATGGTATAAATAAGATTATTTTTATTAGAAAAAACAATCAAGCAAAAAACCGAAAAGCAGCTACCTAAAGGATTTCTTTTAATGCATCCCTTATTATACTTTCTGCTAAAAAAACTAAAGTTAACTAAACTAAACTAAAAGTAAAATAAGGTAAATTTTCTTAGATTATTGAACATTTAGGCTGTCATAATATTGTTATAATTTCCTTCACCCTTACCCGCAGGAGTGCGTTAAGGCTCCATAGATCTGAATTCCTTGTTGATTTGCTGACTTTACAGATCTAGGTAAAAAATTGGCATGGGCTGAGAAAACATCCTTATCAAACAAAGGCAATATATTTTTATGTATTGACTTTTGTGTGATTCAATTTGCAGTAAGTATGAGAGTAACCTTAATAAACTGCCCCGTGAATCTAAAAGCAAGTTTGCATTTTGTGGTTAACTTTCCTTCGACTGTACGACTTCCAGACTGATGATCCAGCTTCTCTGAGCTCTTGAAAGCTTTTAGCTGAGTGATGGAAACAAATGATTTTCCAAATGCTGAGAGTCATAATCTAAAAATTGGATAAACTTTTAGCAAGGCAGGCCCTATTAATTTGTAATTGTAATAATTAAGTTAGATGAAAGACAAATTGTACTTTAATTGTTTGCATAGGAAGGCAATAAATGTTTAATTTTCAATAGGTCATTTTTTAAAAAGTCATAATTTTCATAATAAGTGAGTGTTTTCATTTGAAAAGCCTGTATGGGTTACTCAGTATTTTGGCATTTAGTTTTCTTTTTGTCTGTTCGGCAATGTG
>PVKM010015494.1:7348-18359 GCA_004027735.1 Carollia perspicillata
GTTTTAAGATCAATTTTACCAAGAGCAAGTGCATGCTTCTCAGAAGCAATTTGGATTTTGCTGCATTGTTTAAACTTGGTGCAGAATCATTCCAAGTCAATTTCAGTAAACTGGATTTTGTTAGAAAGATGGTTGTCCTTTTCCTTTTAAGTTCCTGCAGCTATGCATTGCAGTGTTGGAGCTAAATCATCATTTTCTGAGGATTTTTCTTTACTGCCTGGTATCACCTGTATTAACATGTGAATCATCACTGTGCACAGCCAGGCCACTCTTCTCCCTCCAAAGATCATATGTAATGACTTAGAAATATACATAAATTAATTTTAAGTAAAGCAGACTATGAAACATAATTTAAATAATTTTGGTATTCATATACCCATAGTTATATAGAAAATACTAAATACATGACATTATTAACAGCATTTATGTCTTCATGTTGGTATTTGAATAATTTTATCTTTGTTTATTTTATTTTATTTTCTACAACTAATATGTGCTATTTCTTTTTTTAAAAAATAAAAATTCAGCCCTAGCCAGTGTGGCTTGGTTGGTTGGAGTGTCATCACATTCTCCGAAAGGTTGTGGGTTCTATTCCTGGTCAGGGAACATACCTAGGTTGTGGATATGATACCCGGTCAGGGTGCATGTGAGAGGCAACTAATAGAAGTTTTATTCTTGCATCAATGCTTCTCTCTCTCCTGTTCTTCCTTCCTTCCTTTCTCTAAAGGCAATGGGAAAAGTGTCCCTAAAGTGAGGATTAAAAAATAATAATGATTCATAATATTTACATTAAATTGCTGAAATTAATTTATCAATGGAAATATCATTTAAAAACAAGAATATGAATCTGCTCAGAGCCTACCTATAAACAGTGAAGTATTTGAAATTCATTTAAAATCAGTAGTCAGAATAATACTTTAAAAAGCTGAAATCCCTCAAGGTAGCAAAGGGTCAGCTTGAATAAATATACATTTTAATATATTGGTGAAGGCAGTGAAGATAGGAAAAAAGATAAATTCAACAAGTCAGCACAAAATTACATCCATCAGCATGAAGGGGTTAATGCAGTTCTGTAGACTGTGAAATATGTTAGCCTACTCAAGGTTCATGGATGTTAGTAGAAAACATGAGACTCCTGGATTAGGAAGAGAGAACAGCTTTTCATCTACAACATTAACAGTAGCCAGAGTATCAGCATTTATGTGTGTTCGCATGTGTGTGTGTGCCACTATGCCAAGTCTCAGTTCTCACAGTGACTCAAAAAAGTGACAAATAATATGGTGAGTTGCATTGCAGGAGAGAAACACTGAGGTAAGAGAACTTGAATTTTTTATAATGGGCAAAGATCATGCCTGGTCTTTGCTATGGAATAAGATACTATATTTGCCAATGTTTTTAGAAAACCTGCTTGTTAACACTTGTGCAAGACATTATCTCTGCCTTCCTCTATTTAAATATCCTTGGAAAAATAATCAAGGAAAAAGGATAGCTAGTGTCTCGCTCTCAAGATATTTAGTAATATTAGAGACCCAAGGAGTGGATAATTGTCTTCAATAGATTTGTTGGGTCAGAATGCATGTGCATTGTAAGTATTGCCAAAACTGCCTTATTTAAAATTTATACTAATTTATACTCCTAACAATGATTCATGAGAATTCCTATTTCTCCACACCCTCAGCTACACTAAATTTTGTCAGCTTTCCAAATTTTAGCCAACATGATGGGAAAAAAAGGCACTTTATGTTATGAATTATTCTTGTTGTTTTTAAATTCTATATTTGTTTCATATATACTGCATATACAGCATCCTCGTTAGACAACTGAATAATATACAAAGTGATCCTGCTGAAAATTCTAGTACCCATATGGCACCATATATAGTTATTACAATATACATTATATTCCCTATGGTGTACTGTGTTTCCCTGTTAATATTTTATAACTTATTACTCCTTTCAACTTTTCACCCTTCTCCCCTACCCCTACCAGACTAGAAACTCTCAGATTTTCACTATTTTTATGAGTCTGTTTCTGTTTCCATGTCCATATATTTTGGTATTTAGATTTCACATATAAGTAAAATCATATGGTATTTGTTTTTTTCTGCCTTAGTTATTTCACTTAGCATAGTTCAATCCATGTTGTCACAAATGGTAAGATTTCATTTTTTAATAGTCAAGCAATATTCTATTTCTTTATCCAATTGTCTATTGATAGGCACTTTGGTTGTTTCCATATCTTGGCTATTGTAAATAATGATGCAATGAACATAGGTATACATATCCTTTTTAAAATTAGTGTTTTGGATTTCTTTGGATATAATCCTAGAAATAAATTTGCTGGATCATAAAATAGTTTTATTACAATTTTTTTGAGGAACCTCTAAGCTGTCTTCCACAGTGGTTGCACTAGTCTGCAATCCCACTAACAATGCACTGGGGTTCCCCTTCCTCCGCATTCTCTCCAGCAATTGTTGTTTCACTATTTTTATTGAAATTATTTATTTATTTCTGAAATAATTTTATTGTTATTCTATTACAGTTGTCCCAATTTCCCCCCTTTGCCCTCCTCTGTCCAGCCCAACCCCTGCTCCCACAGTCAATTCTCACACTGTTGTCCATGTTCGTGGGATATTAATACATATTATTTGTCTCCCTTCCCCTGCTTTCCACCATTATACTCCTCACCCCTCCCCTCTGGGACTTTAAGTTGGTTCCATGTTTCCATGTGTATGGTTCTACTTTGTTTATTTATCTTGTTCACTAGATTTCTCTTATAGGTGAATCATGTGTATTGGTTTTTCACTAAACGGTTATTTCATTTAGAATAATATTCTCCAGTTACATCCATGCAATAATAAAGGGTAGGAGATCCTTCTTTCTTTCTGCTGTGTATCATTCCATTGCATATATGTACCATAGTTTTTTGATTCACTCATTTACTGATGGACACCTAGGTTGCTTCCAACACTTGGCTATTGTAAATAGCACTGCTATGAACATAGGTTTGCATAAGTTCTTTGAAATTTGTGATTTGAGATACTTAGTGTACATTCTTAACAGTGGAATTCCTGGGTCAAAAGGCATTTCCATTTTTAGTTGTTTAAGGAAATTCTATACTGTTTTCTACAATGGCTACACCAGTCTGCATTCCCACCAACAGTGCTCTAGGATCCCCTTTTCTCCACAACTCAGCCTGCACTCATTCTTTGTTGATTCATTAATTATGTCCATTCTTACAAATATGAAGTGATATCTCATTGTGATTTTAATTTGTATCTCTTTGATGGCTAGTGATGTTGAGCATCTTTTCCTATGTCTCTGAGCCCTCTGTATGTCCTCCTTGAAGAAGTATCTGTTCAGAACCATTGCCCATTTTTAAATTGGATTGTTTGTCTTCCTCTCATTGACTTGTATGAGTTGTTTATATATTTTGCAGACCAAACCCTTGTCTTAGGTGACATTGACAAAGATGTTTTCCCATACAATCAGTTCCCTTTTCCTTTTGCTGATGTTTTCTTTTTTTACAGAGTCATACAGAAGTTTTTTAGTTTGACATAGTCTCATTTATTTATTCTTTACTTTATATCACTTGCCCTCAGAGATATATCTAAAAAATCTGTCTTTCATCCCCTGGCTTATTTTACTTAGCACAAAGCTCTCCAGTTTCATCCATGCTGTCACAAAGGGTGAAACTAGAGCAATGCCAGAGCAATGCCAGAGATATCACTATCTATGTTTTGTTTTAGAAATTTTATGCTTTCAGCTGTGTAGTATTCCATTGTGTAAATGTACCACAATTTTTTTGATCTACCCCTTTACTGACAGGCACTTAGGTCATTTCCAGAACTTGGCTATTATAAATTTTGCTGCTGTGAACATTAGGGTGCATAGCTTCATTTGACTTTGTGTTTCAGGATACTTAGGGTAAAATTCCAGCAGTGGAGTTGCTGGGTCAAAATGTAGTTCCATTTTTAGGCATTTGAGGAAGTTCCATACTGTTTTCCACAATTGTTACACCAGTCTGCCCTCCCACCAACAATGTACTAGGGTTCCTTTTTCTCCACATCCTCACCAGCATTTGTTGTTTGTTGATTTGGTTATGATGTCCATTCCGACCTGTGTGAAGTGGTATCTCATCATGGTTTTAACTTTCATCTCTCTGATCACCAGAGATGCTGAGCATCCTTTCATATATTTCTGTGCCCTCTGTATGTCCTCATTGGAGAAATGTCTATTCAGTTCCTCCTAATCAACAAAACAAATAAGCAAAACATAACCAGAGACATTGAAAAAAAGAACAAACCAACAGTAACCAGAGGGGAAGGGGAAGTAGGACAATGGGAGAAATAATTGGAAGGGACATCAAGACACATGTATAAAGGACCCATGGACAAAGACAAAAAAGGGTAAGATTTAGGGTGGGAGACAGGCGTGGGTGGGGTGAGGGGAAGTGGTGATGGGAAAATGGAGACAATTGTACTTGAACGATAATTTAAAGAGAGTAAAAAAAATAAAAATAAAGTGCACCTGATCTTACCACAAGTTAAAAAATATGCTTTCAGATTATATATTTAAGTCTTTATTCAATTTTTAGTTTATTCTTATATATGGTATAAGGAGTTAGTCTAGTTTCAATTTTTGCATGTATCTGTCCAATTTTCCCAATAACTTCAATGATATAGACCCTGTTTACCCCATTTTATATTATTACCTCCTTTGTCATATATTAGTTGACCATATAGGCACACATTTATTTATTTATGGGCTTTCTATTTTGTTTAATTGGTCTAAGTGTCTTTTTTTATGCCAATCTCATGCTATTTTGATTACTATAGTTGTGGAGTATAGTTTGATAACAGGTAATGTGATACCTCCAACTTTGCTCTTCTTTCTCAAATTTGTTGTGCCTATTTGTATTCTGAAATATTTAATTTCAATTCTTAGTAGTTACATTAAATGTATTTTAGTGTTTACTTATTTATTTCAATCCCCAACAAAGGATCTGTTCTATTGATTTCAAAGAAAGAGGGAGGGAGGGAGGGGGAGAGAGAGAGAGAGAGAGAGAGAGAGAGAGATTAATTGGTTGTTTCTTGTATGTGATCTATCTGGGGATTGAATCCACAACCTAGGTATATGCTCTGACAAAGGATCAAACCTGTAACCTCTGGTGTACCAGACAAAGCTACAACCAACTGTGCCATTCAGCCAGGGGTCTTTTGTGTTTATTTTCACAATTGTATTTTTTCATTGCGAATTGCCCTTTCATGTACTTTGTGCATTTTTCTATTGATATTTCATCTTTTTCTTGTTGATTTATAGGTGGTTTTAGTATATTAAAACATGAACACATTGTATATCATGTATTGCCAATACATACTATACATATTTTTCATCTCCCTCTTTTTAAAAAAGATTTTTATTATTTTTAGACAAAGGAGAAGGAAGAGGGAGAGAGGGAATGAAACATCAATATGTGGTTGCCTCTCATGCACATCCCCCAACCTGGGACCTGGCCCGTAACCCAGGCCTGTGCCCTGATCTGGGAATCAAAATGGCAATCCCTTGGCTCACAGGCCAGGGCTCAATTCACTGAGCCACACCAGCCAGGGCCTTTCTTCTCCCTCTTAATTTTTTTCCTTAGCTTCAGAAATTGGAAGCATGATTTTTATTCATTAAAACTCCCAACTCTTTCATAAATTATAATTTTCTTTCCACAAATACCTCAGCATTTATAACATGAGTTTAGTACAATTCTACAAAATGAAATGCATGTAGCCTTCAAATAATATATGCTAAATTCAAAGTCATTTTGAAGTCAAATACCTATATCTCCTTGAGTGTATCAGCAGTGTTTTTGCTTTTTCTCTGAAGTTTCAGGTTCACTGTGGTCATATATCTTGTCACTTCAGTAAGAAAGTACAATATTATGGACCATGAGGAACTAAAAAATTTTGCCATTCAGAGTTTTTTTAATTCCCATAAAACCCCATGTTCAGTGAATTTTGTAGCAGGTTTCATGACATAGACACCTGACAGCATTCAACAAAATAAAATATACTTGTCAGCTTGTTCCAAATAGCTTAGAGATGGTCTGTAGTTAGTGGCACAAACACAAAGATAATTCAGTCGTGATAATTTATTTTTTTAACATTTTTATTGTTATCCAATTACATTTGTCACAATTTTCCTCCTTTTCTTTTTCACCTGATATTACATTATGAAGCACAAGTCTGCCCAATAAACGAAGGGGTGGAAACTATTTACAGAATTTTTCCTTCTTCACTTGAATGAACATTTAAATGTACTCTTTTATCGAAAGTACCTCATCTATAGAAAGTGAATCCAGCTTTTACATCTTTGTGGCAAAGGTCAAATTACTTATAGTCAGATAGTTAAATAGTAGGTATACCATGCATATTGGAAACTTTCACACTTGTCAGTGATTTCAGGGTTGATCTATGATGAGAGAATGTGTTATTCAATAAATAGAGCTAGAAAATGTACTTATCCATATACAAAAAATAAAACTGAATTCCTATCTTTCAAAATATATTAAGAAAAAACTCGAGATAAATTAAGTGTTGTGATAGTAAAAGAAAACTTTAGCATTATCTGTATAAAATTTATTGACTATCACTTTAGTGTAGGTAAAGCATTTCTTCATTAAAAATGTAAAAAAAAAACACAAAAGAATTAATCACAAAATAAAATATTTATTATTTACACTATGTTAAGATTACCAACTTATTTTCATTAAAAGAGATTAGTGAAATATAGTGTAAGGACAACACACAAACTGAGTGAAGGCATTTACAATACATATATAATTGTCAAATGTCTGATACCAAAAATAAAACTCCATGAGAACAGGCCTGGAAATGGCAGTGTGGTTATTTGCTGGGTATTATAAATTAGAACAATGACATAGAGCCAATTCATCTAATTTTTTTCGCAGTGCTAGTCAGGCCACACATGCTTCATCAATCTTTCATTTAAAAAACTACAGGCTGTAATTTATGGGCAACACCCCATCTTAGTTCCACAGGTGTCCCTTATCAGCAGATTAGGTCAAACAGAAAGCATAATTTCTATTTTGCATAATGTGAAATAAATATTGGGTATTGATATGTTTTTGGTTACTATTATTGCCTAATATGTAATCTGAAGTAGCCTGTTAATCTTGCTGTATTTACTTCTTCACCTTACTTGACATTGCAGTTTTGTTAATAAATTGTTTCTTCTCCTGAATACAATTAAGATATGTGTAATTCTAGTAGGTGTCATTGTTTATTTCGCAAACCTCATGTATAGGTGTTGCTACAAAACTTCATTGGTTTAAAATTAGGTTTTTATATCTTAGGTAATACTCTCTGAGATACACCAATTTTGAAAGAAATTCTGAGCCTTTAGCAAAGCATAAAAACAAATGATTAGGTAGAATCCATTGATCACACATCCAGCCAAGATGGAGGTATAGATAGACACACTTTGCTTCCTTACACAACCAAAAGAAGGACAAAAACAAATTTAAAAACACAAACAAACAAACAAACAAAAATCAGAACTGCCAGAAAATCAAACTGTTTGGAAGTCCTACAACCAATGAGTTAAAGAATAAACATTCATCTAGACTGGTAGGAGGGATGGAGATGGGCAGAGAGAACATGTGGCAACAAGACAAACC
This sequence comes from Carollia perspicillata, assembly GCA_004027735.1. NCBI lineage: Eukaryota > Metazoa > Chordata > Mammalia > Chiroptera > Phyllostomidae > Carollia > Carollia perspicillata. Next base: position 15,035 of record PVKM010015494.1, read on the forward strand.
AGGTGAGCGAGGTGACAACTGGTCTACTGGGTGGTCTCACATTCTTGTGTGGATAACCTGAGAGGCACAATCAGACAGTGAGACAGGCTGTACAACCCAGGGTTCTAGCATGGGAAACTTAAGGCTCAAAACCTCTGGCTGTAAACACCTTAGGAGTTACAGCAGTGGGAGAATCTCCCAACCTCACGGGAGAGTTCATTGGAGAGACCCATGAGATCTTAGAATGTACACAAGCCCACAAACCTGGGAATTGGCACCAGAAGGGCCCAATTCACTTCTGTGTAGCAGAGGAAGTGGCTTAAAGAGGGGCAAGACCCAAGCAAGCAGCTTTGTTCCCTCTCTGACCCCTCCCCTGTATACAGCTCCACAGCACAATGGCATTGGTTGCCTTGCCCTGGCAAATACCTAAGGCTGCATACTTTACAATGTAACAGGTACACTGAGACAAAGAAATATGGCCCATATGAAAGAACAGATGAAACTCTAGAAAAAAAACTAAGCAACGAGTAGTTAGCCAACCTATCAGATGCAGAATTCAAAACACTGGTAATCAAGATGCTCACAGAAATGATTTAGTATGGATACAAAATAGAGGAAAAAGTGAAGGCTATGCAAAATGAAGTAAAGAAAAATATATAGGGAACCAATAGTGAAGGAAAGGAAACCCAGACTAAAATCAATGATTGGGAACATAAGGACAAAAAAAAAAAAAAACATTTGAAAAGAATAAAACGAAGAAACAAGAATTCAAAGAAAAAGAAAACATGAAGAGAGGTTTAGGAACTTCTGGAGCACCTTTAAACATTCCAACATCTGATTTATATAGGTGCCACGAGGAGAAGAAAAAGAACAAGAGACTGAAAACTTAACTGAAAAAATAATGAAGAAAAACTTTCCCAATCTGGTTAAGGAAATAGACTTCCGGGACATCCACAAAGCTCAGAGATTCCCAAAGAAATTGGATCGAAGGAGAAACACACCATGACACAACATAATTAAGTTACCCAAGGTTGAAGATAAGGAGATAATCTTTTTTACAATTTTTATTTATTTATTTTTAGAAAGAGGTGAAGAGAGGGAGAGAAACATCAATGTGTGGTTGTCTCTTGAGTGCCGCCCACTGAGGACCTGCCCTGCAATGCAGGCATGTGCCCTAGACCAGGAATAGAACTGGTAACCCTTTGGCTCACAGACTGGCACTCAATCCACCGAGCCACATACCCTAGGGCAGGAGAGAATCTTAAAAGCAGCAAGAGAAAAGGAGAGAGTTACCTATGAAGGAGTTCCCATAAGGCTATCTGCTGATTTTTCAAAAGAATCCTTACAGATAATAAGGGCCTGGAAAGAAGTGCTCAACATCATGGAAAGCAAGGAGCTACATCCAAGATTACTCTATCCAGCAAAGCTATCATTTAGAATGGAAGGGAAGATAAAGTGCTTCATAGGTAAGGTCAAGTTAAAGGAGTTCATCATCACTAAGCTCTTCTTATATGAAATGTTAAAGACTTATTTAAGGAAAAGAAGATGATCAAAAATATAATCAGTAAAATGACAACAAACTCACAACTATCAACAACTGAACCTAAAAATAAAAATAAAATGAACTGAGCAAACAACCAAAACAGGAACAGATTCACAGAAATAGAGATCACACGGAGGGTTGTCAGCTGGTAGGGGGTAGGGTAGAATGGGTGTAAAGGTACAGGAAATAAGAAGCATAAATGGTAAGTACAAAATAGACAGGGTGAGGGGTTAAGAATAGTATAGGAAATGGAGAAACCAAAGATCTTATATGTATGACCCATGAACATGAACTAAGGAGAGGGAATGCTGGTGGGGGAGAGTTCTATGGCAGAGGGGGATAAATGGGAGAAAAATGGAAAAACTGTAATCACATAATCAATAAAATATACTTTAAAAAAGACCTGTTGCTCGTGAGTGGAGAGTGAAGAATGAAAAATTAATTAATTTAGGAGAACAAATAGTTTGGATTATAAAGGGATGGGAAAATATTTTAAAAAATGAAGCATGGAAATGAAAGATTCTTGCTCTAATATGTCAGAAGCAGTGCCTTATACAAATTTCAAGCAATCACATTTGCTTGAAGGTACACTATTCTTTCCTCTCGCTGATCCTCGGTGGCTACCATTCTCATGTTTTCTCTAGCCTGTTCCTCCAGTGGTCAGTAGTGGAATAAGATTTATCTATTTTTTTTTTACTCCAAATCAGTTTGTAGACAATATAATGATTAGTTGAAAATGTATCATGCAAAGTTCTTTTAAGCAGAGATTTAACCCAGTTTATAGATTATGTTAATTGGGCTCAATAATTCTAATCAGGCTTTTTGTGTATTTTAATACAATGTGTGGTAGAAACAAGGTGGTTCTAGTTCCAGCTCCTGGAGTTGTTTAAGTCAAAACTTACACTCAGTCAGTTTCCTTGATATGTACTATTTTGGCTACATGTTTTTATCTGAAACCTCTTGATATTAATAATGTTACTTCAATTTCTCCCTCTCTCATATCTCTTTACAAACTCAAATAATTCTTTGAATTCCACTCACCTTTTGGGAGTAATATCAAAAGGAAACCAAATGGAGACATGTTTATGTTAAGACGACATTGTCCCTTATGTCAATTAGAGGCTTCTTAAATATTCCACCATCTTTGTAAAAGGTTAAAAAAAGTCAGTCTTCCAAGAATTTAAAGAATTTAAAGATTGCCTATAACTTCCTCGGATCCCTTTAAGGTTTGCCAGTGCAATTTCTATAAAGTGTGTTAGGTAAGGGAAATAATAATGATATCATCATAACAGCATCAAACTATTAATAGAACTCATTACATGGCAGTAGCTCTTCAAGGAACTTTCAAAAATAACTTATTTAATAATTAGTAGGAGACAGAAAAAAATTATGGCATCAGATTACAATATTTTGTTAGTTTCTGGATACAAATAGTTTTCAACAATAGCTACCCTTGGCTAAAGACCTGTATTAGTTCCATTTGCTCCCCCCAGATAAGAACTTTAGTTTATGTATTATGACAGCAGCCTTAAAAGAAATTATTAGGTCATAGCAGCACAATTTGCAATAACCAAGTGCTGGAAGCAACTTAGGTGCCCATCAGTAAATGAGTGGATCAAAAAGCTGTGGTACATTAACATAATGGAATACTATGCAGCAGAAAGAAAGAAATCCTACCCTTCGGGACAGCATAGGTAGAACTGGAGAGCATTATTTTAAGTGAAATAAGCCAATCAGTGAAAGACAAATACCATATGATCGCACCTATAAGTGGAACCTAATGAAAAAAGCAAACAAGCAAGC
>PVKM010015495.1:0-27853 GCA_004027735.1 Carollia perspicillata
AAAAAACTGAGGCCCTAAAAACTTAAGTGATTTGCCCAAGACCAGCCAATTAGTAGCAGAACCAAAACTAAAGCCTAGGTTTCTTCACTACTAAGTCACTGAAAGAATCAAAATCATACATGGATTGGATTAACAAAGGCTTACTTATCTTTTTATTTTGAAGCTGTTCTTTTTCTAGCCGTGGGACATTGATCATTAGAGGAGCGGGGAAACTTTGTCCTGGTCACAGTAGAGCTGGAGGGGACTCTAGAGGGAGCTTTAGGAGAGGTTCTATGGCATCCAAAAAAACCCCTTACGTGTCACTAGTTGGCAAAACACAAAGTACCCACTTGCCGACATTATCACTAACAATATTGCCCGGTTCCCCCAAGTTATCTCTTTCCTTCATAGAACTTGAACGAGGAGACTACAGACTACAGCCTCAGCCCTGTTCCAGGCCCAGGAACAGTCAAGGTATAATTAAAATGTCCCAATTCAATGTTCAGATGGCTTATGTCAGTATGTATGTCTAGTCCTTTTCTAACCTGGTTGTAAAAACTGGCTTCTTTCTTGTTTTTGAGACTAAACCCTCACACATAACTCATTTTGATTGTTCTCTCCCCTACCCCTCCACTGGGCCTAAGATACAATCTTGATAATCGGTTTATGGCAAAACGCAGAAATTGAAGACACCTGGCCCGCATGCTGCCCCTCACCTCCACTTCAGACATCACTAATGGATCACAATGCCCTCTCCTGCAGAGCCCAAAGGGGCTTCAGAATCTTTCTCTAGGAAGCCCCTGCACTCAACAGGAAACCTATTGGTCACTAGGGCTTTATTCTTTTAAGGATTTGTTACTACCTTCATTCTGGTTTTTCTTTTCCGAGGAACCGGTGTTCTATCCATTCACAGGCCTTGCTGTCTGTCAGGTGGTCTTTCTGATGCTGAGCGCTGGTGGCATGCCTGAGGGCTGTCCCCTCCGGAGACACAGACTGCCCTCCCCTCCCCAAAGGAGTGGCTTAGGAGAGGTCATTTGGGAGTGAAAACCAGAGAACATGTATCTCAGTCAGAATTCAAGGAAAGTTAGAGGTGCTTATGGAGTGAAAGAAGGATAAAAGAAAAAAGTTAACTTCATAAAGCCAGAAAAGGAATCGGAGGAAAACCATCAGCAGAAATTGGAGGGGAAGCATGAAGAGAAAGGGAATTGGAAAGCAGAGAGACGAGACTATGACGTAACCCAGGGACTTTCACCCCTGTGCCACAACAATTTTTAGAACATGCAACACCTGACTATTCAGTCTGGGGCACTGACCTCTTTGCCCTTAGATTGTCGAATAAAAACATTGACAGCAGCCAACGGGTCAGGCCAACAATAGCCATGCAATGTGAATGAATCAAAATTATACTTATTTTTTTCTTAGACTGGCAAAAAATACATTTTTGGTGAGCTGCAGAATTTTAGTAATTAGTTTATGTGTGCCATGAGGTGTAAAAGGTTGAAAATCACTGATGTAACTGATCAAGGGAGTGGATAATAGGTGGTGAGCAGGAAAGACTTATATAATCCATCATATTTTTCTTATTGTGAGGAAGTTCAGAGTCAAATTTACTATCTGATAACAGTAACTATATTACCTCTCATAACTAGACTATCTGCTCTCACCTTCCCTTAGAGGCTTACTTTTTTTTAAAAATGGGGTACGTCTAAATATACATACACTATATATGTATTAATTTTTGCAATTTCCATTCACAATAAGAATGGATCAGTCCCATTTTAAAACCGTAGCTGGGAAAAAAAACCCATAAGGCCTTAGACATCCATGTGGAAGGAGAGATTTAAACCACAATGTTCTTTGCCCTGGATGCCTTCACATTTCTCCCTCTTCCCCCGCCTATGGTGCAGGAATGGGTCAGGCCACCCTAGACACTCCTGAAGAGTAGAATTCAAAACGGGGCCACGCTGCTCAAGTTCTAAACTTACAGCTCCCTTTACAGAAGGTCTAGACTCAAGTATTCAAGCAAGAGGCCTGTTTAAAATGATGTAAAATTTTAAAAGTCCCTAGACATGAGAGACGAGAAATCTTCAGTTGATACACTTCTCTCAATACAGCTCGACGTGTCTTTATTGGGTATTGAATACATGCTGTGCTCTGAATCGGACGCTGTGAGAGACGTGAAGTCGAAGAGGTGGCTGATGTCCTTTAGGAGATTAGCATCTTCTTGGGGAAACTGACTGTACAGTCAGCTCAAGTGAAGATGGTCTACTCATCTTGAAAGAGGTCAATTCCAAGAACAAAAATGACCACAATTATTAATCATTTCCTATGTGTCAGTTGCTTCGCTAGCCCCTCAACCCTTCCACTATCAAAAAATAAAACCTACAGTGAAGACAAAATTATCATTCTCAATTTACAGAGGAAAACATGGAAGCTGAGAGCAGTCAAGCAGCTTCTCTAGGTCCCCAGCATGTGTAAATGATGGTCTGACCCCAGAATCGAACCCGATTCTGCCGGGTTCTGGAGTCAGAACCCGAATCGGTCTGACCCCAGAGCCTGTACCCTTCAGCACCCCTTCATTAAAGAAATGAGCTGTTTTCTGAGTGCCCGAAAACACAAAGGCCCAAGCAGTAAGGCAACCCCTCATCGTATCACCAACCCTACTGCCAATTTGTGGGGTATCACTTCATTATTATGCCTCTAGTGTTATTTTTGCATAAAATCTGAGAGATTCTGCTACTTGCCATCCAGTTACCTATGAGCTGGAATGAATTGAGATATATAAAACTTTAGAGAACTAAGGATGAAAAGTGTTATAAATAGTATTATTACAAGTGGCAATAAATCAAGTAAAGAATGTAATGTACAAGTTGGAACATAAACTGGAATTAAGCCTCATAAATGCAAAAGAACCCAAGGCATGTCGTTCTTTGAATCTAATAGTGAAAATCTTAACCTAAATTTTAGATTAACAAGGCACCCAAACAGCCACCTCAGAAAGGCATAATTTGAGAAGGTTGGGGCAGGGTAATCACCAGGAACATTTTGAAAAGGTGGCTAATCTGATATGTATCTCTAATGTTTTTTAGGAAAAATGAGGGTAGTAAAATTTGACAGTTTACTATGTGCCAGGGACAGTTTCTAAGCTCTTCCCATCATTAACTATTTACTCTTCATAAGAATTCTGTAAAGTTAGTCATATTAGTATCCCCCATTTGAAAGATGGATTTTTAAAATCAAGAAACAGAGTTCACGTAAGTTTTTTTAACTGAGGAACAGAGGCTGCATGAGATTTTAAACTGGAGAACTGAGGTCCCGAAACTGGTAAGTGGGAAAGCCAGGATTCGAATTTAGGCATTTTGGCTCCAGAGTGCATAGTCCTGACTGCGGTGTTTGGACTAGTATTTACATGTTGATAACTTACTATTTTTAAATCTCAATCTCTCTCTCTCTCTCTCTCTCTCTCTCTCTCTCTCTCTCTCTCTCTCTCTCTCTCTCCTTTCATTGGCTTGTTCCGTTTATCCTTCTGCTCCATCTTTTTGCCATCATCATCTCTGCCTGGTCGATGACTGTTGCAATAAAATACAACAAATCACCACCACAATGACCATGCCCTTTTTATTCTTTATGAATGAAGCCATCCAGAATATTAATAAGAAAGTTTATATCAAGGAGCCTCAAAACAGCAGGTGAGTATTTTGCCCTGACACACAGTGTAACAAAAGGAACAGAGAACATAGACCATCAGTTCTTCGTACTCAGCGATAAACCCTTGCTCTTTGCAGCCTCACAGGCTTCCTTCCTCTGCCAATTCTAACTTGACTCATCTAAAAACTCTGCCCCCAATTGATGCCTTCCAGATAACTTTCTCAGTGTAATTTCATTTCTAAGTATTTTACAGTTGGTCAAATTCTTAGAAATCAACTAAAATGATTCCATGAAGCTCCCAGAAGTAAGCAACTTGCCCAGAGTAACTCAAAGGGTTGGTGCGTACAATGGCTCTGAGCCACAGACCTGCCCTGGGCCTGGCTGCCTGGTGTCTGAGCGCGAAGCTCGAACCTGGGCCCTGCTCTCCTGCCAACCTGACTGCCAGGTCCGGTTCCCCACTTGCTCCATGTGTGAGCCTAAGAATTATTTAATCAGACATTACTATCAGACAGAGATTGAAATACGATCATTTGCAAAGGGTACATGACTGTATACTTAAAAAAGCCAAAGAAATTCATTAAAAATCTATTTATATTCCTAGGTAGTCTTTTATCTTCCCCGATACGTGATAAATATACAAAAATTAATAATATTCCTTTATATCAATTATAATTCATTACAATACATAATTCATTTCTTCTCAAATAGCTACCAGAAATACAAAATGCCTATAGATTTAGCAAGTAGTGTACATTACTTATTTTTGAGAGATAATTTAATTGGTTTGGTAGAAGGAAAAATATTTCTGCTTCCAAATGGAAAAGTTACATATATAAAGATGTCTGATTCTTCATATTCTTCACATTCTTTAATGCAACCCCAATCAAAAGCCAACAAAAATTTACTAGCATTCTGCAAAATTAAAATAAAGTTTATCTGGAAAAACAAATGGGTGAAATTATAAGTAATATATTGAAAGAGATTAGCAAGGATAAAAGACTATTCTAATCAGATATTAAAATAGAGTACAAAGCAAATTCAGAACAGTGTGTTAGCTCTAATACAAAACCAGACACACATACTAATAGGCTTATGTAGGAAGTTTGTTGTGGATAAAAATGTAATATATGATATGGAAATTAAAAATATTTGTATAGGTGATGTTATACTCTCTCATTAGAAATTGGAGAAAAGAAGTAAACTTAAGTCTATATGTATCTTTCACAAAACCCAAATGAAAATTAAAGAAATAAAAACAAAAACTAGCACAAAAGATGATCCAACAATGATCAAATATCAAGAAGAAGAATAACTTCCTAAGTTTGAGAAGGAAATTTAAACTATGAACATTAAAAAAAAAGGCAACTAGACTAAGAAAACAATTTTAGTAAAAACTGGAAAGGGAAATTTTTATATCATCTTTGCAATATAATAAGCCTGTTTAATATTTTTAATAATGTTGAAATGAAACTAAAATAAGTTATATAAAGTCCCACATTTGGACAAGGAAATAAAGACCCTACTAGACAATTAGGCAAAGGACAAACACAGATAATTTATACTAAAAGAAATAAAATTGATAAACAAGTCTATGGAAAAATTATAGCATCATTACTAACAAAAAAATTGAAATTAAAGCAACAATGCGGCACCATTTTCCAACTGCAAAATTTACAAACATTGTTTTTCACTGTTGGTTAAGGTCATAATGAAACTGTACACTCATATATTTCTGGTATCAAGGTAGAGGAACACAAATACTAAAGCCATAAAAATAAACTTCAACTGTATAAAAAACTTGAGAACGGAAAAACTGTAAGTACAAAGGTGTTTATAGCAGAGTTATAATTTTTAATAAAAGTTTTAAGGATTATCTAAATGTCTCAGCATAACAATGCTCTAGGAATTGCTCTAGCAAACTTTGCCTCGCTTCTTGGCCTGCTGTTTCCTTACCTTCAGATACCTCAGTATTTCTATCACTCACATGTCCCGAGCCTTTGGCACAGGCCCTGGCACATAGTAGGGGTTTAGTCATCATTGAGTGAATGAATGAGTGAGTGAGTGAGTGCAGGAAAGAGTGGGTGAATGAAATGAATGGAATCCATGTTAAACAGTAGCAGATTGCATTAGTATGGCTCTTGATGAAATGTGAAACTATTAATTTGCTAATTATGAAAATTATGTTGCAACTTGGAAAAGGCTTCAGTATAGCAGCAAAAAGTGAGGACAAAGCACAATACATAACTGCACACATATGATGATTGTAACTAGATAATTGTTGTAAGCACATGGACAAACCCTGGGAGATAATATATAAGTTTAATGGGTTTTGTTGGGGTCATGGGATTGTGGATGTTTCGGTCTTTTTCTATATTTAAAAGGCATATTAATTTTTTTCTTTTTACAATTGTAAAAAGGCAGGGTGAAAAATTCACAGGCCTTGAGTCAGAACACTTGGGTACCAGTCTTGACTCTACTATTTATTTAATAGCTTTCTGACCTTGGACAATTTACTGGAACTCTTTGAGCCTCAGTTTCCTCATCCATTAAATGGGGACCATAATAGCACCCTCTCAGAGCTGTTGTGAGATATAAATGGCCTAATGCATGTGAAAGAGTTTTATAAACTATAAAGTGCTGTGTGAATGTGATGTCATTATTATTAAAGTAGCCTCTGTTTCCTTAGAGAAATAAACTTTATACTTCTTCCAAATGTCTATATTTGGTCATTTACATACAATGCAAAAACAATTCCAATGCCCTTGAACTGCACAGCATCCTGTGTTTCACGAGCTAATTCAAAACCAGCCCTAAGCCTGGCCTATCAGCAGTAATGGGTTTCCAGCTGGCTAAGTAGAAGGGACTAATGAGAGGCTGGGAATGCATGGGAACAGAGCCCAAAGTGAAGTAGTTTCCCTGGGTAATCAAGTCAGGAAAGTCACAGAAATCTATCACCAACTTTTAAATGTTAGTTATTTATGTTTTTGCTTAATTCTTTTTTTATTATTGTTATTCTATTACAGTTGTCCCCGCTTCCTTCCCCCTCGCCCTCCTCTGCCCAGCCCTCCCCCAGTTCCCACGGTCAACCCCCACACTGTTGTCTATGTCCATGTCCTATGTCTATGTCTATGTCTATGTCTATGTCCTGTTTTTTGATTGATACCTTCCCTTCTTCCCACTGTGACCCCTTTCCCCTCTCTCCTCTGGCAGCTGTCAGTCAGTTCTCTGTATCCATATCTCTGGTTATATTTTGCTTATGAGTTTATTTTTTTCATTAGATTCCTCTTGTAAGTGAAATCATATGGAGTTTGTCTTTCACCACCTAGCTTATTTCACTTAGCATAATGTCCTCCAGTTCCATCCATGTTGTCACAAAAGGCAGGAGCTCCTTTCTTTCTCATGCACAGTATTCCATTGTGTAAATATACCACAGCTTTTTTATCCACTCATCTAGTGATGGGTGCTTGTGCTCTTTCCAGCACTTGGCTATTATAAGCAGTGCTGCTATGAACATAGGGGTGCCTAGGTTCTTTTGAACAGGCCTTTCAGGATTCTTAGGGTATATTCCCGATAGTGGAATCACTGGGTCAAAAAGCAGTTCCATTTTTAATTTTTGGGGAAGATTCCACACTGTTTTCCACAGTGGCTGCACCAGTCTGCATTCCCACCAACGGTGCACAGGCTTCCCTTTTCTCTACAACTTCTCCGGCACTTGTTTGTTGATTTATTGATGGTAGCCATTCTGATAGGTGTGAGGTGATATCTCATTGTGGTTTTAATTTACATCTCTCCGATGGCTAGTGATGTTGAGCATTTTTTCATGTGTCTAAGGGCCCTCCGTATGTCCTTCTTGGAGAAGTATCTGTTCAGGTCCTGTGCCTATTTTTAAATTGGATTGTTTGTCTTCCTAGTGTTGAGTCATAAGAGTTCTTTATATATTTTGGAGATTAAACCCTTGTCAGATGTATCATTGGCGAATCTATTCTCCTACACAGTCAGTTCCCTTTTCATTTTGCTGATGGTTTCTTTAGCCATGCAGGAACTTTTAATCATTTAATTTTTAAAACCAAAAACCATAAGAGAGAAGTCTTCCTCCCATCCTGTTCCTGGTCACTCAGTCATTCCTCTTTCTCCCAAATGGTGACTATTATTGTTTTGCTATGTGTCCTTCCAGATTTTATGCATATGTAAGCAAACATAAATATATTAATTTTTCCTTTTCAAATGCATCCTGTGCTTCTTGCTTATTGGCACATAAAGAGTTTCCGTATGCTTTTTTTTCAGCAGCAGTGTTCTATTTCATTGAATAGATGTGCCTTTATTTTTTTTAACAGGACCCTTCGAAAGAACACCCAGGTCATTTCCAGTCATTTGCTCTGCCCCTAAGGAAGGAGGGTCTCATCCTGCCTTAAGCAGTGACAAGGAGCAGCCATTTAGAGAGCTCATTGCTTGCTTCTCTTCCAAACAATCAACTAGGCCTTTAAAACAATCTACTCACTTATTTTTCTTGCTCTGGATTGAGACCACATGGTTGGGAAAATCTGTTTTAGTTAGCCCTTTCCTTAATAGTCAGTATAATGCTGTATGTAGAGTCTGAAGCCAGACTACCTGGTTCCTATGCCAATCCACTTATTCAAATTCTCTCTACCTCAAAATGGGGATAATAACAGTATACACAACACAGGGTTTTATAAGGCTTAAGGGAGTTAACATGTGCATCAGTGACCCTTTTTATATTCAGCATCTTTCAGAGGGTAATTGGAAAGGAGCAACCAAAACAATAAAAGGTGTTTTTATCTCAAAAAATTATGCCCTAAATCAGTGGTTCTCAAAGTATGGCCTGAGGGCCAACAGTATCACCTGGAAACTTGTGAGAAATGCAAACCTACTGAATCAGAAACTCCAAGGATGGGACCTAGCAATCTGGGTTTTAACAAGCCCTCTAGGTAATTCTGAATGGTTTTTGAGACCTATTGTTCTAAAATGTAGGGTTTGGCAGGGCAGGGTGGTCTTAAAACCCACTTAGATCACGGAACACCTGAAAATCATGTTTTTTGTGGGACACCATGAATTTGTAACATAAACTTTTATGCATTTTACTAATGAAAAAAATATGCCCATATTATTTTGTATGCTGTTTTCTGCATCTCAAAAATATATACACAATTGTTTTCCACTAAATCACATTTCCGGTTTCTCTTAGCATTTGTTTGCTACTAGTTCTGTAGCACTGATAGATTAAATAATAGCAGGTGTCAATATTTTAATTAAAATATAGAGGGGAAAATTCAAAACTGAAAAAAATTCTAACTCTTAAACTCACTCTGTACTTACAAAATGAAATTTAACCACTATGATTTAACTTTAGTCTTTTTTTATTTGTTTATTTATTCAGCAAATGTTTTCTGAGCATTGACTACATTGTCAAAACTGTCCTGAACATTTGGAATTCTAGTGAATAAGACAGGCTGGAGGAGATGACCTGTCCATCGATCTATCGTATGAACTATCCACAGAAAATCACAATCCAGCTTGTACTATACCCATGTTTCCACGCCGTTGGGCAGAGTTTACAGAAGGGAACAAGCCATTACTGTTCTTGTTCTTCCTTGGATCCAGCACAGTGGTTTCCCCAATGAAGAAATGCTACTAACCTGTAGCATAAACCAGAACAATTTCAGCCAGTTGGCGGGGCCTACCTGGAGCATTATTTTCAGAAAGATTCTGGGACAATATTCTGTCTGGGCAGGAAAGAGTGCAATGCGAAAGAAAGAAGGAAGTACCAACATAAGGGTTCTTTTTATTTGCAACCCTTGAAGAGTGTGTAGTTTTTCTTTCCCTTTGGAATAGGGGAGCCTATTTCTAAGCATTTCTTAGATTATAAAATCATACCATTTTCCTTGTCTACCCCTGAAGCCTCTAATATTGTTGGCCTTCTCCTTTCCCCTGATACTTTATTTCCCCAGAGCCATTGGGAATGATCTAGCCAAGTTCAGAGTCAGTGAACAGTGGTTTCCTGATGTCAAGCACATTAGCATGAAATGATTTTCTCTGTGGTGTTTGGGCTCAGGCCCAAGTGCCCAGCCCTATTGCTTTCTTCCATTGGCTTCAAGTCACCTGGCTTGCTCCTAAGCATGAAGCAGCAAGATTTGTTTTCCTGAATGAGAGAGCCCACACTTTCTCCTTTGCTACGCGGTTGGCATTGCACAAATGTGAACAAACGTCCCTTCATCTCCCACCTCCATGCCAACCAACCTCTTGGAGTAAACATTAAGAAGATTTCCACTGCGAGCGTTGTACAAGAGAACACAAGAGGAGACAAAGTGGGCATTATAGTCAAGAATCCACTGCTTGGGCTGGTTTTCCATTTGCTCTACAATTAAAAAGGTGTGTACAGCATTTCTAGATTGCTTTTTATTTGCTTCCATGCCTCTCTTACAAGGTAATCATGAATCCCTATTTAGTATCTATCATGCTCATAGCTCTAGGGAAGTTTGGACCAGATCAATCTGGCTCATATGGTCAGCTAAAGCTTTAATAATATGGGATGTGTGGTGTAAAAAACCCATTTCATACTTTAAGAAATAACAAAGACCCAGGCCCTGTCCAGGCAGCTCCGTTGATTACAGCATCATCTCTGTACACGAAGGTTGAGGTTTGATCTCCCATCAGGGTACATACAAGAATCAACCAATGAATGCATAAATAGGTGGAACAATAAATCGATGCCTCTCTCTCCCTCTCTAAAATCAATGAATAAAAACAATTTTTAAAAAGAAATAACAAAGACTCTGAAACTCCAAAATTTTTAACCAATTTTGTTCAAGAAGAGCAAATACGAAAACTCTATGAAGAGATTTTTCAGTTAGTCCTACTGAGAATATGTGGAGATTGTATTTATCCTGATTTGCAAAAGACATTACAAATCACTTTTCTCTCCCCCTAAAATGCTATTTTTTCCTCCTATTTTCTCTTATTTGACTCTTCGTTCAGATCCAAATAAATTTATGAATACTTGCTCATCACTTGATTTTTCAGGTATTGTTTGGACTTCCTTTCCTTGGCCTTTATGTCTAAATAGTTCTGTTTTCCTTAGATGCCTTAAATATATTGTTTTTAAGCTCTTTATTTTTCTTTCCATTCATGAAAAAGTGCATATATATAGGGTTATCTAAGTCTAAATTCTACCACAAAATGATGCTTTATAATTTCTGCAAAGTTGTAAATTGGGAATCAAACCAGTGTTTCCCACAAAATAGTTAATTGTAGAAACATTAGGTCTTTGCCTGATTGATTCTAATTTTACACTGCTGTGACGTCTGATCAAAAGATGGCCAATTAGAGACTTCCAGCCAAGATGGAGGTGTCGGTAGATACACTGTGCCTCCTCACACAACCAAAAGAAGGACAACACACAAATTTAAAAACAAAAAATCAACCAGCATAGACAGAAAATTGAACCATATGGAAGTCTGACAACCAAGGAGTTAAAGAAGAAACATTTGCCCAGACCTGTAGGAGGTGGGGAGATGGGCAACCAGGATGGAGAGAACTCTCAGCATGGCAGCAGCTGGAAGACCAGGCAAGGCAGTGACTGGAGGACCAGGCAGTCCCACATGTGTGTGCGGATAAACTTAGAGGAACAACTGGGAAGCAAGACAGACCATGCAACCCAGGGTTCCAGCATGGGGAAATAAAGCCCTAAAACCTCTGACTGAAGACAACTTGTGGGTGGTTGTGGCAGTGGGAAAAACTCCCAGCCTCACAGAAGAGTTCATGACAGAGACCTACAGAGTCCTAGAACAGACACAAACCCACCCACCTGGGAATCAGCACCAGAAGGGCCCAATTTGCTTGTGGGTAATGGAAGAAGTGACTGAAAACCGGTCAAGAGCTGAGCAAGTGGCACTGCTCCCTCTGAGACCACTCCCCCCACCACAGCATCACAACACAACAATGTGTGTTGCCCCAATCTACTGAATACCTTAGATTCCATCCCTTATTACATAACAGGCAAGCCAAGAAAGAAAATGGTCCAAATGAAAAGACAGATGAAAGCTTCAGAAAAAATACAACTAAGCAACGAAGAGATAGGCAATCTATCAGACACACAGTTCAAAACACTGGTAATCAGGATGCTCACAGAAATGGTTGAGTATGGTCACAAAATAGAGGAAAAGTGTAGACTATGAAAAGTGAAATAAAGGAAAATGTACAGGGAACCAACAATGGAGGGAAGGAAATCAGGACTCAAATCAACAGTTTGGAGCAGAAGGAAGAAAGAAACATTCAACTGGAACACAATGAAGAAACAAGAATTTAAAAAAATGAGGAGAGGCTGAGGAACCTTGGGGACAACTTTAAACATCCCAACATCTGAATCATAGGGGTACCAGAAGGAGAAAAGGAAGAGCAAGAAATTGAAAACTTATTTGAACACATAATGAAGGATAACTTCCCCAATCTGGTAAAGAAAATAGACTTCCAGAAAGTCTAGAAAGCTCAGAGAGTCCCAAAGAAGTTGGACCCAAGGAGGAACACACCAAGGCTGATCATAATTACATTACCCAAGATTAAAATGAAGGAGAGAATTCTAGAAGCAGCAAGAGATAAGGAGACAGTTACCTACAAAGGAGTTCCCATAAGACTATAAGCTGATTTCTCAGAAGAAACCTTATAGGCAAGACGGGCCGGAAAAAAGTATTCAAAGTCATGAAAGGCAAAGACCTACATCCAAGATTACTCTATTTAGCAAAGCTTTCACTTAGAAGGGAAGGGTAGATAAAGTGCTTCCCAGATAAGGTCAAGTTCAAGAAGTTCATCATCACCAAGCCCTTATTATACAAAATGTTAAAGGGACTTATCTAAGAAAAAGAAGATAAAAAATATGAACAGTGAAATGACCACTAACTCACAACGATCAAAAACGGAACCTGAAAACAAAAACAAACTAAGCAAACAACTAGAACAGGAACAGAATCACTAAATGGAGACCACATGGAGGGTTATCAGTGGGGAGGTTGAGGAAGGAGAATGCAGGAAAAGGTACAAGGAATAAGATGCATAAATGGTAGGTACAAAATAGACAGGGGGAAGGTAAGAATAGTATAGGAAGTGGAGAAGCCAAAGAACTTAAATGTATGACGCATCGACATGAACTAAGGGGTGTGAATTTCTAGTGGGGAGGTACCAAGTGAAGGGGAATAAAGGGAGGAAATGGGACAACTGTAATAGCATAATCAATAAAATATATTAAAATTATGAAAAAGATGGTCAGTTAATTAATCCTAATAATAATAGATAGAAAGAGTACTGTAAGTTAAATTAAGCCATAGATCACTATTTTTTATAATAATATCAATCCCTCCCCCATACATACCAGCAGGCAGGAGTGACATTAAGGGTAAAATTGTCTGGCTTACTTTTTGTTGTTTTTCTTCCTGTTTCTTTTTGGAAAACAATGAACAAAGATAGTGAGGGGGAGGGGAAGAGTAAAGGATGAATATCAAGGGGTATATGAAAATGCCAGGAACTATCCCTAGAGAGTAAAAAAGTTGGCTTTTGTTGGGACTTTCAAGATTGTGGATGTAATATGCCATGTCCATTCATTGGCTTTAAGTACAGTTTTTATAGCCAGTCATAAAATGGAAAGTAAAGGTTCATTGTGAAACAGTTGGCACACATTTAACAAAGGTAAGACAAGCTGGCACCACTGTAATTTATGCCCATTAGCATGGGGTTCAGTGGTGATCCTGTGGTAGAGGGCACAGCTAGTAAAGAAACTTCAAAGGGAGAGAGAACAAATTATGAAATGTAGATTAGTGCAAGCAGTTTACATTTTCAACTATGGTGAAACTAAATTTAACTTGCAAAGATTAGCAAATATCACTAGTAGTTTATATAAATAACTTAGCAAAACTATAAACAAATACAGATTTCTTACAGGTTTTGCCATAAAAAGACCCAATTTATTGTATCTAAAATCTATACTATTTAACTTTTTAGAGAAATGAAATGACAGTTCATGAGAGCACCTAAGAAAGGTTACCTGTCAATCCTACACTTGTAAAGATTACCCTTGTGAAGACAGAATAACTGGATCCCTTTGCCTTGTAATCCCCCTCCATATTTCTAAAAATGGGAACTGACTCCATAATCCTTGGTTTTACAGCGAAACAATTCCATCCCCATCAGCTTTTTCTTGTAGAATCCATTTTCTATATCTTTGGTTATTTGATTACTTTTCTCTGGATCTTTTTCCCACCCTCACTTCTAAAATAAAAATTGGTTTCAGGAAAGACTCTTCCAACCCTCACCCAGAAACATTTGCATGTCTTCTAACCCTGTGTTCTTTTCTTTAGTTGGGGCAGTTCTATCAAAAAACATAACCAGACACTTCTGAAGTCCTACGAAAAGAGATGGTAACACAAATCAAAGATGACAACCAAACTTCTAAAATCATGATAGCACTAATCCCTCTGGTAGTGGATGGAGGGTGTGCAAACCACATGCGCTCACAGTGGAGAGTGTGGCTGGCGAACATGTAAGCTACCAGCTTTGCCATCAGGTAGTCTCTCTGCTTGACTTGGGTCCTGCTGGATTGTCCAGTGTTTTGTACAGGGTCTCTCCCTTCAGTCATTCGTAGTTTTGATTGTTATGTTTCACCGCCTGTCCCCGGAAATTGAGTTTGCTTGTGGCAATTTTGGAATACTAGACTGTTCAGAACAAGCCATTTGAGTCCGTCCTATTAAGCTTCTTTCTTTTCTCTTTTCCTTATAATATAGACTTTAGAATTTGCAGTTTGACCCCCATAGGAGCCATGTTGGAAAGTCTTAATATACTTGAAACACATAAAATAGTTCCTTTTAAATTTTACCCTACTCTAGTTTTTAAGAACCAATATTAGAAATAAAAGGCCTAGTGCACAATTTTTTTCTCTTTATTCCAATAACCATTTTCATTTCCATGGTTGTGCTGATTTTGTACTCATTTTTAAACTTATTTCAGCTGCATTTTCAACTCATGTATAATTTGAAATCTATAATGTATCTGTTGTTTGCATAAAGTGAGCCATATATTCACCTTTCCTTAAAGACGACAGCAGACAAGGAGGGGCCACATCTGGGGGGTCACACAACAATTGAGCTCTGTGGCAGCCTCTGTAATATCTGGGAAAGTAGAGAAAACAGGAAGATATGAGAATGACGTGCAAAGAAGAAACTAAGGATCAACTTCCTATCACTTTCTATGCATCGAGGCCAGTCCTTAAGAAACTTATAAGACTATGCCTATTCTACTGGGCTGAACAGGGCTAAGTTGCCTACAATGATTATGGGAACAGATTCAGGAGAGTGCAATTAGATTTCTGACACAAGGCCTGAATGTATTCAACATTACACACCAGTGTTAGCATATACTAGAAAACCTAGCATTTATTAAAACATACAGGAAATTAACTCACTACAAATAAGAGAACACCGAAAGTAACGGAGTACCCTAAATCTAAGTCCTGGGCTGTAGTTTCTCCACCTCCTCTTTGCTCTCTGGATACACCTAAGAATGGTGCTAACTCTTCAGGGAGGCTGGATGTCTCAGAATTGTATCCCTTTAGATGAAACAGCAGAAACCATCTTATCACTCACCACCCATGGTCTTTGGGTTTCTCGTGTCTACCCTCTTAACCCTTTATACTTCAATTTCTTGAATCACAACCATCTTTTTGTTTTTTTATTATTCACTGGCAAAGTTTCTTCTTCTCTAACAGTTCTAATTCCTGATTCCAAAGAGATCACTTTTGTTTCCCTGACTTATGCTTAGATTAGGGTTGCACTCTCCCCCAACAAAAGTTTACCCTTTAGAGAGATACCTCTGTTAAATGTATGTTTTTATTCATCCAGTAAAAACAGATTGTGAACAGGCAGCGAAATGAATATGTTCTTTTCCCTATACCCTTCCAGCTGCTTCTTACCTACTTCTCACAGTAGGAACTGCCTTAACCAATTTCAAGTTTTGGTTGAACAGGTTTAGCCATTTTTGCTCAAAGAATCAAGTCAATGCAATAGAAAAAGTATATTTTTGATAACGTATCCCTGATTCTTTAACACATATATGTATTTATATTCTTAAAATATTCCACACAGGATGAATTCATGCAGAAGAATTGGGTTTTGACTAAAAAAGTTTGCACATTGATTTCTTTGGTTTAAGTTTCCAATGTAGAAGGGGGGTGAGCAGATACTGTGATGAGGATACTTAACTCGGTGATTTTTAGCTCATTATTTTAGTCGTGAGAAAGCTGGACAAGTTGAGCTCTTTCTGAGACCCCAGAGAGCAAAGAGAATTCAGTTAAAGGGCAATCGTTTGAAGAGCAACAACTACACCATTTTTAGCAGAAGTTCAGTGAAATGCATACATTTCTGTGATTCCTATGCACATGTCAATGCCAAGAAAATCTGTTGGAAAATGTAGATCTAGCCATTTAAAACTTGTATGGCCTGTCATTTTGTTTCATGACAGTAGGCTGCACCGTCATGCAAACTGAAGGTATATATTGACGTTATTTACTAGTATAGCAATGGTCCCATCGGGCATGCCCCTCATACACAGTACTGTGAAATGCTCGGTAGTCAAACAGAGACTTTATTTTGTTTAATCTCAGGGACTATACTTTAGAACTGAAAGAAGAGCTATAATCCAAAAATCATAACCCCTCTTTACTTATCACCTGTCCTTTAGTACCTCACACTCAAAGTGTGGGCCCCACACTAGCAGCATGGGCATCGCTTGGGAGCCTGTTACGAATGCAGAATTTCTGCCCCAACCTCAAATGTATTAAATCTGTATTTTAACTAGATTTCCAAGAGATTAGTTTGTGTATTAAAGTTTCAGGAACACTGTTTAACAGATAACTTTCTTTTCTTTATTACGAAAATGAGCTGTAAAATGATTTTTTTCATCTGAAGTTCCCTCACCGGGAAGTTAAAAATGCTAATTTAACCAAAATGTATTAATTACAAGTCTCTCGTAAGGCCATCAGCAATGCTCTCCGTCTTTAGATTCATAGGGTGGCCTATTTCACCCGAGCACTAAGGCCTGGAGGGGAAAAAAAGAGTTAAAAGACAGCTCTTGGCAAGACATCAGATATATTCCCTTCCATGTTTTACCTTGTCTAGTGAGGAATCTCCCTAGAATCAGCTTCTTTATTTCATACAATTTTCTACCATTTAGAGTCTAGAAAAACTTCAAAGGAGGGCCAGGTGCTCTAAGATTAACAGCTGTTTATTATTTTAATTAATTAACTGAAAGAGTTTAGTTCCAAAGAAGTCCTGGGGAGATTCTGAACACAACTGGAAGAGCAAGCAGCCTGTATGCCTACTCAGCACAGATCAGCTCTACCCCACACCTCACCGCGAGAGCACCCTGAAGGTAGGAGGAGGGGAGGAGACGCCATTGCCAAAAGTTCTTGAAACTGTCCCCCACCTGTTCCAATTAACACACGTATGGAACTGTGGGGATCTAACTTCAGGCAGAGTGCCTCTCTTTGAAATGCTTCATGACTTCCAAACCAGCCTGGGGGTCCATTTTCTGTGACGTCAGGCACCAGGCTGGACCTCCATGGACAGAACACTTCAGGAATAGGGCATGAGTTCCGGTGGAAAGGGGCAGATAGCCAAAGACTAGGTTCCAAAGGGTATGAGAAATAATTTCTCACAATTCTAGGTTACTTTCACTGGGAACACAACGGCAATTAGTGGCCATTCTTGGTAATTCCCCAACCTATCCCTTTTCAGAAAGTACTTAGAGATTTTCAGGCATTATAAGGAATCGTTTGTAAATGGGCTTTTAAATTTCTCCTTTGTTGTTTTTTCTGCGCAGCCTATATTGTGTAGCAGATCTGCAGAGAATAGTCCAAGGACAAGTACATGATTCCCTAACATAGCACTTCCTGAAAAGTGGACGAAGAGTCACCTGGACCAGAATATTCCAAAGTGCTTGTTAAGATGCACTCACGAGTCTCCGGATCTACTAAATCAGAACCCTCGGGAGCTGGGTCTTAGAATCTACTTTTTCAACAGCCCTTTGGGTGGTTTTAGGCTTGTAAACTACTGTTTACAAATCAACTAGTACACATTTCTAAACCATTTATATAGGAAAAGAGTTATCTTTAAATTCTGTTTCTTATCAACTTAGGTTCAGTCTTCCATTGAAATAAGCAGTAATGAAGCAGATTTCTGGCAGGGTTTTTTTCACCAAAACCGTACACCCAGCCCAGATTCATAAGCCATCATCTGGACACCTACATTTTATGATCAATAGTTAACCTGTCTCATGTTTCACTTAATGTGAGACTTCCCCCTTGAGGTCCTGTATTTAAAAAGAAATCCACAAAGAATTAAGTTTCGCTTCAAAGGAGTAATAAAAGGAATGTTATGCTTGGCCTAAGAACTAAATGATTTCCATTCCCGTGAAAAGCAGACAGCCACAGGTATAGAACCAAGCTCCTAATAGGTAACTATCAGTTTTTCTCCCTAAATGATTGACTTTTGTCCCTATAAACTACTCAGAACTAACTACCTCAGAATGAGGTAAGCTTGACATTTTCATGAGAGGAAGTGAACTTTAAATGACTTGTAGCCCACTCTCACATTTTAATCCTTTATTGCTTGTGCTCTTAATATCATTGATATGTAAACAAATATTTATTCTGCTGACTCAAGAAAAATTTTAGTCACCATAGTGATCTACCTATTTAGTGTTCGGTATTTCTGGATCTGAAATGTCCAGATAATCGGCCAGTTCGTTTAGAATATTTGAAGAGAACTTTGTATTCACATGACAAAAGGGTAAATGATGTTTGATGGTTAGTTAGAGGTTTTAAAAATTGCTTTTTTCAACACAGGCACATGTCCACCGTCAGAGGGGAATAGGGAAGTTGCTGCCTGGTCATCACGAAGCTACACGGAGTGAAGGTGAGTCCTTACTCCAGGTTCCCATTGCTCCTGGGCCAAGTGTGCAGTTCTCAGTGATCATCAGTGTACAAAAGGACCAAGGGCTAGTTTGCCCTTAGTTTCCCAGAGAATTGGTAGGAAATAGAATCAAAGGTTATCACTACCGAATAGATCAAAAATAGTAAACTTTTAAAATAAGTTGAATGATTTGCCTCAGGTTATATAATAATTTTGTGCCAAGCCTAGATTAATACTCAGAATGTAGAGAGGCCTGGGAAGAGGGCATAGAGCATGGCCTCCGGGCCAATACTTTGTTGTCAGCAGGACCTCATGTATCATGCTTACAAAAATCCTGTGAGGTCAGTTTTCTCATACCCCTTTTACAGATGAGGAAATAGGGACGGCTACCTTCGCACACCAGTGGAAGCTCTCAGAGCCAGGAATCAAACACAGGCCTTCTTTCTTCAAAGCCCATGTAGGTTAGGTTCTAAATCGAGTGTTTCCCAAAGTATCATGTGCACATCACTCATTGGTGGTACGTGGCAGATGACTAGTGCAGCAGTTCGACTTGACTCTGCATAAGAATCACCTGTGAAGCTCATTAAACTGCAGAACCCCACAGCCTCTCCAAGAGCTTCTGAGTCAGCACCACCCAGTAATGTCCTGATGGTCTCACCGTGAGAAACTCACTAGGGGTGAAAATATAATTAGCACTATGAACCCATTTCACGGGCATTTTCCTTTTGGAATAAACTTAGAAGTAAAAAGTTTGAGGAAGGGATTATAAATTTACACACATTATTTTTTTCATCTCACTTAATTTAAAGAAGAAAACTTTAAGGAAATGGTAGTAGAAGTAGCAGCAGATCTGTCAAAGATCGTGGAGGTGTGCTCTCGAAACTGAAATCTGGGAAACCCAGTGACTCACTCACTGCTCTGCGATGGAGAGGAAACGGATGTGCCTCTGTTTGCCCAGATGAAGGCAGGAGCTGAAAAAGCAAAGACCTGCCTGGGAGCTCAGGGGCCCTCTGCTGTTTCCATGGCCCAACATGACCACTGAGGACACAAGAATGATCACTGAGGTGCTGTCAGCTGAAGGCACAAAGAAGCATCCTGCACCCCCAGGGCGGTCCAGCAGCACAAGGTACACTACAGCCTCTTCCGGTTCCCTCTCGAAGGGTTCCAGACCATGTGAGGTCCCAAACCACTCTGATAATTAAAAACAGCATGGAAGACTTTCCCCAGAAAAATTCTCCTATAGACACCCGAAAACACATCATAGCGTTTCAGGGGCTCTTCAGGCTCCTTACAGTTCATCCACAGGCTCCAAATGTGAGAACTCCTTCTTACTGAGAAAACAAAGAGTGCATTTCAGCTCATCGCAGCCTTGTTTGAATTCGACTTACCCTTCCTCTGAGGGGTTCTTCACCTGGATTCTAAGGTTCCCAGTGAGGTGGAGCTGGGGAGAGGGTGTCAGAGTTGTGCGTTGTGCCCTGGCTCTACAAGAAGCAGTCAGATGTCGGTACATTTTTCTAGGGAGTACTGTCATGGGAATGCCTAAGGAGCTCAAAACTGAGAAACAGTTTTTTAAAAACGTAGTTTTAAAAACTTTATTTAAAAGCCTTTTTAAATGTAAAATAAAACACAAATAACAGAAAACTCCCACAAAACAAAATAATGGCATAGTGAATTATTATCAGGTGGAGAGCATGTGCCAACCACTCAGGTGAAGAACTAGAACCTTGCCAGCCACCCAGGAGTGTCTTCGTGTGCCTCAGCCCATCACAGCCCCTGCCCCTCTTCAGAAACTGACAGTGTCCTGAGAGTAAGAGCAGTCATTTCCTTGTAATTCCCTCTGATTCTATCACACAAGTATCTATCCTGAGACACTGTCATTTAATTTTGCCCATCTTTTGTTTCTACATCCTCACCTGAGGACATTTTTTCATTGCTTTTAGAGAGAGAGAAAGGGGAGAGAGAGAGAGAGAGAGAGAGAGACTGTCATGAGAGAGAAATACAGATTGACTGCTTTCCCGACTGGAATCGAACTCACGACCTTTGGTGTACAGGACGACACTCCAACCAATCAGACCACACCGGCCAGGGCTCATTTTGCCCATCTCTAAAATCTGGTGCATGTTTTCAATCTCTTTTAATCTACCAGTTATCCTCTATGCCTTATTTTTCTTTTTATAATATACCTTTCAAAAAATATCAGGCTATTTAACTATAGTATCTCACAAGCGAGATTTTGCTGCTTGCATCCCCTTGGTACATGCACTGTATTGTGTTCCTCTGTCCCTGGTATTTCTTGCGAATTGGTGGTCAGGTCCAGAGGCTGGATTACACTCAGTTTGGCCAAGTTCTGGAGGTGTCATGCTTTTCCATCAAGAAGCATACAACATCTCGTTTTTTTTACTTTTTTTTATGTCGGCAGCCATTGCTTTAATACCTTGATCTATTAATTCATTAGGAGTTACAAAATTGTGACACTCAAATTTTATCAATTTATTTTTATTTGTTTGTTGCAATTTTATAAGGAGATACCTGGTGGTATCATCCACAAAGACAAGCTTCATAAATGCTTGATTCTTCCCCTTTATCTATTCAGTTTTTAAAGGAGTGACTGGGTCCCTGTTATCTGCAGAAGGTGACCAATAGTGTAATATATAAATACATATATATAATCATGAACTGACAGATTTAAAAATATTTGATGGATTTCAAACCTTTGTGATTTGTATTCATTTTGAAGCTCACATTAGTCAGTGGATGCCTTGTCTTCAAGTTTGTTCTGAAGTCCATTAGCCATGACCCTAGCAGTCTTTGATAACTTCTTTGATACCTGGTATTACAAGGTTTTCAAGGTTCATCTTGTATGTCTCCTGCCCCAGACTTGGGATCAGCTGTTTTCCAATAAATCCTGATTTCTTTTATATGGGAATGGTATCACATCTGAGCCCTAAGGATATTCATTGTTCGTAGGCCTTTTCAGTGAACAGAGTTAGTGAATACACATACCAGATATGCCTACATGTCTTTTTAAAATACATAGCTCATAAATTCCTAGTGGTATTTCCAACACCAATCCAAGACAACCAAGATTGTTCCATTCCAGGGCTCATGGAACAATATTTAAAGTAGTTCCATGTTGATTCCAAGTTTCTGTGCCCTTTTTACTTGAAAGTCAATTTTTGCTAGATGCAAAATCTTGGTACACATTTTTCTTGAGTGTCTTTAGTATTTTACACCATTTTCTTCTGTCAGAAAACACCGTATTTTCCTTTTATGTCATATGTTTTCTTTTTCTATAGCACGAAAGATTAACGTTTTTCCCTTTTTTCTTTAAAGTGCAGTAATTTTACAAGAATTTTTCCTGGTGTTGGGCTTTCTGGGTTGATACTCTAAGGTTCACAGTGTGCTTTTTGAAATGTTGTTTTAGTTCTTTTTCTATTTCAGAAATATTTTCTGGAATTTTATATTTGTTCCATTCCTATACATTGGTTTTATTCTTTAGGGCCTCCTGTTATCTGTATATTATCTTTTTTTTTGCCTATTTTTAAATATCTGTCTCATTGTCTTGAATCTTTTTCATTTCTTTTGTCATTTCTTTTTGAGCTTTAATTTTCTCTCCTTTTTACCTCCTCTTAGGGAATTATTCATTATAGTTATGCACTGTTTCATTTTTTTCTAATTTAGCCTTTGGGTTTCTTTTATTTTAAGTTATTTTTGACACTCATTCCCTGACTTCTGAATTTTTCAATATTTTTTGTTATTTTGTCATGTTTTGAATAATCTAAAATATTTATCTTGTTTTAAAATAGTATTTTATAGTTTTTATCTTTTTTGCACATCTTTTTGGTATGTTTTATTGCCTGTAGAGATTTTATTCTGCCCTCAGTTCTCTTTTTTCTTAAAGTAACTTTGTATAGAATTTGACCTCCATAATTTTCTGTAGCTAATTTTTATGTAAAACTAGGTTTCCTGAACTTTTAAGAAGAGTTTTGTTCACACAACTTTCCTAACTTCACAGAGATCTCTCCTCTTTTGTTTTTACAGATTGTTTAAAAAATATACATAGCAAATACAAATACCTGACAAGTACTCCTCAAAACTGCAAAGGCCATCAAAACGAGGAAAGTCTGAGACACTGGCACAGCCAAGAGGAGCCTGAGGAGGCGCGATGACAAAATGTAATGTGGCGGCCTGGCTGGGACCCTGGAGCATGACAAGAAATTAGGTAAAAACTAAGAAAACCTGAATAAACTGTGAACTTCAGTTAATAGCAATATATCACTATTGGTTCATTAATTATAAGAACTGTATCATACTAACAAAGATTTAAAGACATTAATAATAGGGAAACTGGGTGGGGAATATATGGAAACTCTGTACTCTGTTCTCAATTTTTCTGTAAATCTAAAACTGTTCTAAAAACAAGTCTACCACAGACACGCACGGGCTCTCTCGCATGCACATGCACACACACACACACACACACACACACACACACACACACACACACTCCAGCAGCAGCAGCTTTCTCTCTAACATTTCCTGGCTCAGTTTTTTCCCCCATCCACCCATCCGCTGTTACCTGAACCTTCTCTTTCCCTCACTCTTCACGCTGTTCCTGCTCCAGTCACTTTAAGCCTTAACATAGGAAACGTGTATCCCCAGCAGCTGAGGTGGGCCGAACCTGACAGTTTCAGCTGCTGTTCTCAAACTGGCCTACTCTGGGATTCTTCCATTCTCTTGTTTATCAGTCCGGCCTCACTGCTTCCTTCTGTTCTCTCTCACACAGATGCCAGAAAATACTAGTCTTATGGCTCCTATTTGGGGTTCACTGGTTTACCTTGTTCCCTTGTTTGGGTTTTTTTTTTAATACATGTTGTCCATGGACATTTGGTTTTATTATCTGGTTGCTCTGTTGTTTTTTTCCCCTCACTGTTTAGGATCCTGAGCTTTCAGAGCATACACACATATATATTTCTTACAGTTTTATTGAAATATAATTCAGGCACAATTCACCCTGTACTTTTTGTGGGGAAGTGAGGAAACCCCACAAGTCAGGCTGCCACCATTTCCCAGCATTGACACTGCAGACCATCGAGGTGATGAGGACTCATCGTGGTAGGGGATGCAACGTCTCGTTCAACTACAGGGGGGCTAGAACAGCATGCGGTGGCAGAGATGTGCTGCTGTACTTCTTTGTGTGTTTAAAAGCAGAAATTCAAGGGCTTCCTGTCACATGTGGCCTATCACCAGTTCACAATTATTAACAGTGCTATAGTAGCAGCACTGGCAAGAGCATTTGAAATCCAGCAACCATCCCAATAATCTCATTCATTTTACTCTTTCTGGCCTGAGTTTCTCCAACTCGACCAGTCTTAGAGGACTGAAAAGAAAACTCAAAACATACACAAGTGTAATTTCACTGTCATCCGCCAGACCAGGCACACCTGTGTGGAATTTTCCTCCTCTCACCCAGAAACACGGCTGTGCACTGGAAGAGGTCTCTGGGATACAACACCCAGGTGACATCAGAACAACAGACACTGTGAGGCAATACACCTTATTTCTAGGGGTCCATTAAAAAAATCTTAAAAGAAAAACTCAAGCTCTCAGGGTCTCATCTGAAGTTCCTTCTGGTGTCCACCATTTGGGGGACTCAGAGCCTGCAGCGCCCTCCTGAAGAGGGGTTCCCAGGCCTGTGTGTAACAAGGAGCTGTGTGTGTGCTGAGGCCCCACGAGCCTCGTTCTACTACCAAATCTGATAGACGTGTTTAGCAGGGCCAGCTCACGCCAGTCTGTAAACTGCTAACTACGCAAAATTAAAATTGTTAGAATAATTCCACTCAGCCCCCAACAATTTCTTCCCTGAGGTGTTCATAAGTTTAATATGACCTTATACAAATTTCCTACCTTCGGTCTGCCTCTGCCCGTTCTTTAGGCAAAGTGCCAACAGGCAGCCAAGGAGAGGAAGTAGTAGGGTCCCTCCCATGATCCATAGCCTGGATAATCAAGCCCCAAATAAAGGACAATGGGCTCCATAATGTCTTATTGTAAAGCTACAACCAGGCCTTGTTGGAATGAGACAGTGGCTCTTTCTCCCCAGAACATTCTGAGGACGAGAGGCCACCCTCGGAATGCCACCCTAACACAGACTAATCCCCACGCACACCACTAGTCATGGTTTGTTTTCTCAAATAGCAAAAGTTTATTTTATTTCACTGCTCCATCAAAATTATTTATCTCATTTATCCTGCCTAGTGTGTTTTGCCAGAACTAACATGCATGAAAATTATGTTAATGGGCCTTGGACTGGTTTTAATGTACTTCATATAATCAAGAAACTAAACAAACAGAAAGGGCTCTGAAAGGTGCTCATTCTCCTCAGAAGAACCGCTTGCTCTTGTAAGACACGTTTTTGAGGAGAGTAACTGCCAAGGATCAAACCACCAGCAGTGCCCTTAGAAAAGACCTGTTTATTCAAAAAGAAAAAGACTGAGGGAGGGATCATTGTATGCCCACTCCATCAAGTACCCCAGGCTTCCGTGAACCAGAGGCGGTTTCATGGAGAGAGACTGGGAAGTGATGTGGAAAGGATTCTTAACACGTAAACTGACCAAGAGTAAAATGTTTTGATTTTTGAGGAGAAGCCAACTTGGTGGAAATCATCCATTGCTGGAGGAAATCAATGTGTGTGTAC
Source organism: Carollia perspicillata (assembly GCA_004027735.1). Classification (NCBI taxonomy): domain Eukaryota; kingdom Metazoa; phylum Chordata; class Mammalia; order Chiroptera; family Phyllostomidae; genus Carollia; species Carollia perspicillata. The sequence continues at coordinate 25,288 of PVKM010015495.1, forward strand.
ACAGGGATGTCACTATAGTGCTGGCCTGGTGGTCTCCTTCCAAAGCTCACTGACGTAGGGAAAAGCCATATTATAAAGAAGTCTTTCTGCTACTACTGAGAAATGACTATCCTAGGATTTAGTACAGGTTGGACCCACATTATCATAAATAGGTCTTATGAAAAAACTCCACTAAACTTGCTGAAGAACTGAAATTTTCAGCAGCAGTTTTAAACAGCTTTGTGATATGACTCTAAATATTTATATTTATGTGCTAATTTTTTATAAACAACTAAAACATTTCTTGAGAGCCAGAAATTGGGCTAGTTTCTGGGCTACAACAACCACACAAAAAAAAAAAACACAAAAAAACCCATTAGCAATATCAAAAGAAAGGTAAAACCAGAGAGAAAGAGAGAAGCTATGTGTCTCAAGTGAAAATAAAGATACTGGTGTGCTATTTTCGGTCATTTAAATAAGCAATAGTATCAGAGGGATTGATTGACTGATCAGACCTACAGAGTTGAACTTAGTGGTTAAAATAACCAAAATATGTGATCCCAAATGGATTGTAATGTGTAAAATATGTAATCTTCATTCTTATCTCAGATCCCACCCAGGATATTGGTGTCACCTCTGTTCCAGTGACAGGAAGAACTTTGTGCATTTCAAGGGAGAAATGAAGCTGCCTTTCAAGGTTTTTTTTGTTATTGTTGTTGTTATTTTTTATCTAATTTTTCCTCCACTGAGAACAAGTAGTATTTTTGCTTCTTTAAGAATAAGAAGGCAAGCCCTGACAGGGGCGGCTCAGTGGGTTGGGTGTTATGGGGCCTGGTAAGGGCATGTGTGAGAAGCCACTGATCAATGTTTCTTTTACGTACATGGATGCTTCTTTTCCTCCCTTTCTCCCTCTCTGCCCCTCTCTCTAAAGTAAACAAATACAATTTTTTTAATAAAAAGAATAAGAAAGCAAAACACAGCTGGATGTCACCAGCTCAGAAAAGCAGGCCACAGTAAGTGTGAGAGTAGGCAGCAGGAACCAGTTGCTGAAGCAGGGCCCTGGAGTTGCAGACTGTCAGAGTCTACGAACTAAGTAGGGGCCTGAAACATATCATAATTTCAATGAAACACCCTCACAGCCCATGTCTATTAGTAGATGAGTGACTAAAAAAGCTATGCTGTAGTTTCACAATGGAATGCTACTGAACCATAAAAAAGAAGGGAATCTTATCTTTCTTGACAGCAACTGATGGACCTGGAGAACATTATGCTAAGTGAAATAAGCCAGGCAGAGAGAGACAAATACCATATGATTTCACTCATATGTGGAATCTAATGAACAAAATGAACTAACAAGCAAACAAAGACAGACTCAGACAGAGAGCAGGCTGACAGCTGTCAAGGTGGGGGTTGGGGTGCTGGAGGTAGAGGGATTGAGAAAAAAAGAAGAAAAAACTCATGGACATGCAACAATGGTGCGGGGATAGTTGGTGGACGGGGCATGAGGGAAGGCAAAGGAGGGTAAATGGGGAATAAATAGTGGAGGAAGGAGACCTGACTTGGTGTTCTGAACACATAATACAGTGTACAAATGACATGTTATGGAATTGTGCACCTGAAACCAGTATAATTTTATTAAACACTGTCACCCCAATAAAATTGATTAAAAGGAAAAAATAAAATAAAGCACCTTCCTAATGTGGTTTAACAGTAGCTAAAACTTCACAATTGAAAGTTTTCTTCTTTGACTCAAATTAAACAAGATCTTATCTATAGACATAAAAATATATACTCCTGAAGAGAGGTGGCACATTAAACTTACCATTCATTTTGCATTTCAGATTCTTTCCTTACTTTTTGTTGTAATAAGGAGCCGCTTGGGAAAGGGCTGTGCAGGAGGAAGGGCATAGAGGCAGCAGTGGTGAGGTAGAGAGAGAAGGGGACAAAGGGTGAGAGGACCGCTGGGGTGAAAGGAGGAAATAAACCCTGAAGGGGTGAAATAATGAAAATAGAAATATAAGCAAAACTAGAAATGGAAGCCAAATCCTAACCATATGTGTTCCCCCTTCAGCACTTCATTTACAGTCAGTCCTGCAGGTAGAACAAGATAACAATCCCTCTCTGCTCTGTTCGATCTTGTGGCAAATACTAGGTCTATGAGTATGCCACATTTAAAAAAAGATGTTGACCAACTGTTGTACATCCACAAGAGTGTGACTAGGAACATGAAAATTCTGCAGGATCTTTGAGGAGACTAAGTGACTGAGTATGTTTAGCTAGAGAAGATTTAGCAGAAGCATGATAATTAACTAAGAGTTTGTAAAGTGCGAGAAGGCAGATAAAAATGTACACTTACAAGTGTTGCCCTTGATAATACATAGAGGACCAATGTGAGGAGATCAATTTGAGATCGGTGCAAAATTTTCTTACATTCAGAATCAACAAAAAGGAAATGAATTGCTTCACAAAATAGTGAGGGCCCTATCTTGAGATATATTCAAGAGTTGGCTGCTGGGTTTAATTAGAGTTGTTACAGAAAGAAATTATATTAGTGAGAGCTCTCAAATGCAAGTGACAAAAACTAATT